>QLTV01004118.1:820140-840666 GCA_003457575.1 Thermophis baileyi | reverse complement strand
ATTCTTGAATACAGCTCTGTTGTCTGGAACCTGCACTGCATATCAGACATTGATACAATTGAGAGAGTCCAAAAATATTGCAGGAGAAGAGTCCTCCACTCCACCACTCGCAACAGAATACCTTATTCCACAAGACTTGAAATTTTGGGCTTAGACAACTTAGAACTACGTCGCCTTAGAACCGATCTAAATGTAGTCCATAAAATTATCTGCCACAATGTCCTACCTGCCAATGACTCCTTCAGCTTCAACCCCAACAATACACGAGCACACAATAGATACAAACTTCATGTAAACCGCTCCAAACTCGACTGCAGAAAACATGACGTCAGCAACAGAGTGATTAATGCCTAGAATTCACTACCTGACTCTGTGGTTTCTTCCCCAAACCCAAAAAACTTTAACCTTAGACTGTCTACTGTCGACCTCACCCCATTCCTAAGAGGTCTGTAAGGGGCGTGCATAAGCGCACCAGCGTGCCTACCGTCCCTGTCCTACTGTCCTATTGTCTTCATCTATCTGTATTCACTTTGATTATGTTTATGATTATACCTATACCTGCTATCTTGTACATGTTTGACAAATAAATAAATAAATAAAATAAATAAATAAATAATGTATATGAAAAGGGAGGGGGATTAAAATGTCATACTTTCTTATTATATAGCGTATATGAAGCGCGTATAGGCTATGCAATATTGTTTAAATGCCTAAGCTAAGCAAATTGTCACATATGACATATGACTTATAGTTAGAGAGGTTCTTTCCTTTCTAAAGTGGCCCCTGTCAGGATAGTCGTAAGTGAGCAATGAAAATTGCAAGGATGCGGCTGCTTTCAGAACGCCAATGCAGCTGTAATGAATATTTCACGAAAGCTGCATGTGCAAGAGAGATCTCCATTTTTATTAGCTGGAAATTTGCAGACCTGGGTTTATTATTCACCGTATGCCCTGTAGATGCACACAGTATGTGTCTTTGAATGTTTATGATTAATTATTAAAGCATAAAAAAAAATTCCAGAATTAAAAAAAACACTGAACTTTTGCTAAACAGAAGACTCAGACCAACAGCACGGCATAAAAAATTCTTAAACATTATGGTTAGCCAGTGCCATTTTTGAGTGGGTATCACACATTGCCTTACTCAGAAACTTGATGTTTTCTGCAAATTATTACTGTATGCATACAGTAGAGTTATAATAAATGGATAACATAGATGATAAATTCAGGGTCATTCATACTTCTGTATTTCAAAGAAATGGTACTGTACGTGTTGCTAACACAGTTGCTGTGTCTTTGTGGTCACCAATAACATTGTTCTACCACTATTACTGCAAGGAATTCTGTCTTATTTTGTCCTCCTAATCAGCTTGTGAGAAAGAGTACCTAATGAGTTAACCCAAAAGTCTAATAGTAGATCAGTAAGTTAATCTCTGGTTCTTCAATCCGCTACTGAATTTAGTGCACTGCCCTGCTTCTTATTGAAATATTAACTAGAAAACAGATAAAGAGGAAATGAATTTACTTAGTCATTTAAGTGAATGTTCAAATTGCTAAGGATTTAAGCAATGATCTTTTCTTTTTGAAGTACTTAATTAGTAACTGTAAAGTCATGGAATGTATAAAGAATGGTAAGAAAGAGATAAACTAGCACAAACGTTTCTAGACAGATCTTTTCTTATCTTCCACCTTGTCTGGGACATTTTCTCATGCTGAATTTGTGATGTTTCTAATCAACCTTGCATGTTCACATAATATCTGTCAGCTGTTTATCAGCTGAGCCAACTTTTCCTGTTCAACAATGGTTCAACCAGGAAACACATTGAATCCATTTTTTTCCAGAGAGAGTTCTGTAAGTATTCTGAAGTTTAAGGGTGAATCAGCTTCCCATTAGTGGGTTATCTAGCCCCACCCAATAATCCTGCCTCCCAGTGTAGAGAACCACAAAGGTAACCTTGGAGAAACTGCAATCGCAGTTAGAAAAACATGATTGAATTCCAAGACGAGGGGAGGAAGCACTAGAAAGAAGCTCAGACTAACACTACCTTAACTGTCCTTAATGGAATAATGGAATAACAGAGTTGGAAGGGACCTTGGAGATCTTTAGTCCAACTTTCTGCTTAAGCAGGAACCCTATAACATTTCAGAGAAATTGTTATCCAATCTCTTCCGAAAACCCCCAATGTTAGAGCACCCACAATTTCTGGAGGCAAGTCATTCCACTGATTAATTGTTCTAACTGTCAGGAAATTTCTCCTTAGTTCTTGGTTGGAAAACCTTTACATTACAGGTGCATACACAAGTGGCATAGAAGATTGGGGCATGCCAGTTTTCGTGTTCTTGAAAAGATGCCGGAATTCGTAAAAGGTTTGGATCTGAAGGGGTGTAAGATGTTCGGGGGCATGGCAGGCCTGGGTCGCTGCCGGTTCTAGCGACCCAGGCCGCCAAGTTACTACCGGTTCTATAGAACCGGTCTGAACCGGGAGGAACCCAGCTCTGGGTCAGTCTAGAATCGCTATATAGCCACAGCCAAACTAAGTCCACCCCCCTCCTTGAATTCTGTGGATCCTTCCTAACTCCAAGCAGATTCTAAGTGTTAGTTGAGAATATTCCTGTGCATAGACTCTTTAGCAATAAAACAGTTTAATTGGACCTTCACCTGTGGACCTAGTCTTTCATGATTTGGGTCAGTCACAAGGAGACAATGGCAAATCACTTCTGAAATTTTGCCAAGAAAATAGCAGGACTCAACAGTGACTTGGGACATAGTAAGCAGGGTGCTGTAGGAGATGAAGACCCACAGGACCCCCCTATGAAGACACCCAGGACCCCCCCTTTTTCATGAAAATAAATGATCCCTAGTTGCACAACTGGAGAAAGAAAGAAAAATCTAACATACCTGGCAATGAGTGCTTATGGAATTGACCCACCAATCAGGAGCTTAAAACACCCATTTACTAATGAGCTGGCAATTGCTATAATTTGTTTCAAGCCATCCAAGCTGCTACTGTTTCCTCTCTTTTATTCTTTGTTTGGAATTATTTTTCTCCTTTTCAGCTACCATGAAAAGAGGACAAGCAGTATTGGCTTCATTTTATTTTTCTGTGGAAATATAGACAAAGAATGGATGGGGGGGGGGAAAGAATCAGAATGGTAATTAATACCTGGAATGGGATTTTTATAACATATACCACATCCAGTTTGTTTCTTTCCTCTTATAGAATAGAATAGACCGGAACAGAACAGAGAATTGAATGGAATGGGATGGAATGGAATAGAATAGAAGTCTTTATTGGCCAAGTGTGATTGGACACACAAGGAATTTGTCTTGGTGCATATGCTCTCAGTGTACATAAAGAAAAGTAAAATACATTCATCAAGAATCATAAGATACAACACTTAGTGATAGTCATAGGTTACTAATAAGCAATCAAATCGTACTAGGAAACAAAACAATATAAATTGTAAAGATACAAGCAACATGGTTATTAGTCATAAGTGGGAAGAGATAGGTACTAGGAAGGATGAGAAGAATAATAGTAATGCAGTCTTAGTAAATAATTTGACAGTGTTGTGGGAATTAGTTGTTAAGCAGGGTGATGGCATTCGGGGAAAAGCTGTCCTTGTGTCTAGTTGTTCTGGTGTGCAGTGCCCTATAGCATTGTTTTGAGGGTAGATATTTATGTGATACAGATAGTCCTTGCTTAATAACAATATTTGGGATTTGAATTTCCATCACTAAGACAATGTCACATGACCATATCACTTAACAACAGCAATCCCAGCAGTCTCCATTGCTGTCATTAAGTAAGGATCACAAGTTGTTAAACAAGGACCTCACATGACTTTAGACTTCCTACTGGTTTACCACAAGCAAAGTCAATGGAAAGGTGGCAGTTGCAAGTTGCAGTTCAAATAGACCAGATTAATTGATATATATATAATTCATTTTTCCATCAAGTTGTCTAATACATCTAATAAATTTATTTCAGTTATTACACATAATTCTATAATTTATAATTTAGTTTCATGTATCTATGATCTCAGTACAAACTTTCTGAAACTGTAGACATTGACACCAAATATATGTAAATGTGTCAAACTAGGTCTATGTAAAGAAGGCAAAAAAAAAAAAAAACCTCCTAATATAAATTGGAAAATAATCTGCTTCAATTTTTATGATTTGAATTTATGTAGAAAATTCATTCCACTCAACCATTCAGACTGGACAATCATATCCAGTCCACAGTATTCCCACAACCATATTAGAAATATTGGAATACATATTGACATTTTTACTGGTGCAGATGCACTTTTTGTACTTTTTAAACTTTGTCTTCCTCTAAAAACCAAAATATCTAGCACTGTTTTTAATTTAGTAGTAAAACTGAAAAGGAATTTGAGACAGTATTTAATTTCTAAAAAGAGAATTATCAGGGGATGGGCAACTGGACAATTGCCATCTCTGCTATAATTTTTTCCTTTTCATATTAGGCCGTGCATGTGTGAGAGAAAAAAATAAATAATACGGTGGTAAGGCAGCACTTACTCACTGAAAAAGAGAAGTTATTTTACTATATTGTTGGCAAAATAATTTTGCACTTGTAGGAGTCAACAGGACACCTAGAAAAGGTAGATTTCTCTCAGATACTAGCATGTTTAATGTCCTACCTGTTAACGACTACTTTAATTTCAACCACAATAACACTAGGGCTATCAATAGATTCAAACTAAATGTAATCCGCTCTAATCTTGATTGCAGAAAATACAACTTCTGCAATAGAGTAGTAAATGTCTGGAATACTTTACCTGATCCTGTTGTTAGTTTCTCTAACCCCCATACCTTTTACCTTAAACTGTCTACCGTGGACCTTACACGTTTCTTAAGAGGTCCCTAAGGGGGCGTGCATAAGCGCACCAGCGTGCCTACCGTCCCTGTCCTACTGTACCCATTTGTATGTACTCATTTTATGTGTTTATGGCTATGTTTTGCTTCTTTATATCCATTTATTTGTGCCATTTTTTCATGTGTCCTGTTTCCTTGCACTTGTTGACAAACAAACAAACAAACAAATAAATAAATAAATAAATAAATAAATAAATAAATAAATGTTTGGTGACTAGTGGCCCAGCTCTCAGGCCTAGAACCTGTGTTCTGGAGAAGTAGAAGTTTAGTTTGTATTTGTTTGCAGTTTATTAACATTGTTTGGGGCTTCATGGAATTTGGACATCCTAATATAAGCCACCCTATAGAAGAGAACATAAGTAGCTCAGGGTTGATTCAACTGTGGAGTTCTCTAAGGTCAGAGAACACCGAGGACTCTGTAAACTATCCTTTCCCCAGGTAGGTTAAATCTACCAACCCCTTGTCTATATTTCCTGTTGTTTTCCTGCCTTTGCTTTATAGTTTAGTTTGGTTAGAACACATTTCTATTTTATTTTGGGGTTTCTGAGAACTTTTTTACATATAAATATCAAATAATAAAATAGATATTGAAGATTTTAATATAGTTTATCACAGTAGTGGGTTCTAAATCCCGCCGCTACCGGTTCGCAGAACCGGGCCGAACCAGGAGCAACTCACCGCTGAGTTTATCAGTGGTTGTCTGACGACTTGACAGCCTCATTACCAAATTATAAAATAAAATAAAATGTATGTAATTAAAGAGCATTATTACTCCAGAGCCATTATCAACTGAAAGACAGCTGATTATCCGCTGAAAGCTGTCCCAGAAAGGTAGGGCTTCAAGATTTCTATTTCTGTCTTTAAAGAGTATAAGTTGATCTCTTTTTTTTTTCCATTTAGCTTTTTGTCATCCTGAACTTTTCATCCAAGGAGATGAGTATTCAGAAAAGCTTTGACCCTGTCAAAATAATTGCTGGGAGGTTATTTTGTGGACAGGTGGGTGGAAGAGTAGTTAAATATCACCCTGCCAGCTAATTTAGGAAAAGGTTAATGTATATATCTCCGAACTTCCGATTTATATCAGGGCAGGAGATGGTTTTTTTTTAATCTTCCATAAAATGACTCATGAATCAATTTTTCGGGATTTTTTTTTTAAATCACACAATTGACACTGTTATGCTGGACAGGTCTGCAGTACACAAAGCTGGCTAAAGGACTGAGGGGATCTCAAGCAAGATGCCCTTCAGGGACCATGTCTATTTTGGGGGAATCCCCATCATTCTGAGCTTAATTTCACAAATTATAGCACTGGGGAAAATTTAAAATGGCAGTTGATAGCTAATCACCATTGATGTGAAGGCCCTAGCGGTGATCAGAGATCAAGGTACTGATGCCAAGACAATACAAAGTATTCTGCTACAAAAAATATCTGCATTAAAGTATACAATAGCATTCCCTAATTGGTTTAATTTATAAAGTACATGTAACGGGGGGGGGGGGAAGCAAGGAAGAAAATGAATTTAATATTACTCAAAATTAGCCTTCAACTAATTGATTAGCCTTCAACTAATTCAACATAATCCTAGTTATGTCCTGAAGCTGGCCAAATATTAGCCAAGTCCAAACTGCTCAGCAGCCCAACCAAACAAAGCCATCTTCTACTACCTTCAGAAAATGTAATTCATTGTAATCCTTTATGTAAAGCAGCAAAAGCTTACATAAAAACAATCGAATGCAGTTATGTTAATCAAGTTTTTATTACAGCATTTTGACAAAATAAAATCTATTTCCAAGATCACATCCAAGTGCCAAGTGTTTCAGTGCAGTCGTGATTAGCATGCTATCTATTGAACTGTGCCTACTGAATTTTGGCAATTTTCAACAGATCATGGCATTGGAGTTGATCCAAATGTGTTCAGCATAGTTATTTTAGATAGTAGAAATGGCTACTCGTGAGAACGGATTCTTCCCTCCACATTCTTTGTCTCTTTTAGGTGATGTACTGTATATTTCATTTCTGCTCCCTTCTTCCTCCCTTCCCCCATGCTTAGAAAATAGGATAAGGAGAGGCTGACAGGTGATGTATGTATTTGTAAATGGCAATCCATTTCAATTTCAAAGCATATATGGTCAACTGTTCTCCCATTGGGTAGCTGGAGGGATTAGCATTTCTTAAATATCTTTCTCTAAGAAAAGTCTATTCTCTTACAATGGTTTTCTTCTGCTGATTCGCATTGTTTTAAAATTCCAAACAGGAGACTGTTTAATTCCACAACACACACACACACACACACACACACACACACACACACACACACACACACACACATTTTACAGTTTTATTATGCTTCACATATCTAATATATTTTAGTATAGGTTTTTTTTTCCATACTACCGTACTTAGAATGTTGACATAGCTTAAATTAATGAGGCAAAGCAGAGTATTGAAATATAATTACGCATTGAAAACTACAGGAAAGCAGATTGTTGGAAAGTTTTGATCACATTACTTTTAATTATGCACTGTATTGATCTGACCTATTTGAACAGGATCCAGAGCTGGTGTGCAACATCTGTCGTTGGGTGAGACAAGCTGTTCAGATTCCTTTCTTTGCCAAGCTGACGCCAAATGTCACAAACATTGTGAATATTGCGAGGGCTGCCCAAGAAGGTAACAAATTCAGACATATCCGCATTTCACTCTTTCTTAAAATTTGCAACTTGATAGATACAAAAGTAAAATGCTATTCTGAGAAGTAGAGAACATAAGAAAACTTACCATTTCTCTTTTTCTCCCCCCGCATCCCCCTGCATTTTCTGAGCATAAAAATTAATGTGGAAAACATGGGTGAAACTACAAACTGAATCATACATTACCTTACTCCTTCATCTACTAATTATGCTTTTTCTTCCTTTCAGTGTTAAAAAAGTTTGGAAGTTTTTGAGGACATTCTCCAGAAGTCCTCAATGAGCTCAATTTGTGTACAGACCCCAGTGTCTCAATAGGGTCACTTCCTTTATGTGTGCCCTGGTCAATCACTGTTACTCCTTAGTGTAGCAATAGCATTTTAAGCTTATATGCTATCCCATAGTGCTTTACAGCACTCTCTGGGCAGTTTACAATCTAAACATTATTTGCATATTGCCCCCAACAATTTTTCTGATCTCAGAAGGATGGAAGACTGAGTCAATCTTGAGCCCCATTGGGATCGAACTCTGGGCTATGGTGTGGGCAGAGTTAGCCTGCAATATTGCATTCTAGCCACTGAACCACCAGAGCTCCTTATTTGTCCCAAAGTGTATATTGGCAAGCAAATAAATGGTCTGGATAGCTTGGTCTTCCTTGCTCCTTTCAAGCTTGCCATTTTCTCTTTTGGAGGCACAGTATGTGGGCAGGTAACCCAAATGTATTCAGGGACTCATGATAGTGATCTGTAAGGTGAGATATGGGTCTTGGCAAGTATTCAGTTCTTCTAATTTTTAATACCACTTGCCCTTTTTATCATTGCAGCTGCTGTTATTTATAATGCTGGTATTTTACATCAATATGCTTTAATTTAATTTATTAGTTGCTACAGCTGCCTATTGCAGGAGACTCAATAGGAGTAGTGGAGTAGTGCCCTCGAAGCAGTAAAAATTATTAAAACAATTAAAACCTTCATAAACAGTCAATTTGGATTAAAACAGCTAGTACAATAAACCATACAACAGAACAACAGGGGCTCCACCTATACATAACAACCACAATTAACCCCAGTCCTGGAAACAGAACTAGGTCTTAAAGGATCCCAGGAGAATCGGTGCCATCTGAATCTTTGGGGAGATGCTGTTCCAGAGGACAAGGGCCATGATAGAGGAAAGCACAATTTTCAGTCCCACAAGATGGCAACATTGAATTGTTTTTCAAACTGTTCCATGGAACTCTAGGGCTTCATAAGAACTTGATGGAACTAAAGGATATGTGAGATTAAGATTTATTATGGTTCGTCACACAGCCAGATGTTCAGATTTGGCATTTTTATCCACCTATCAAGGCCTTCCCAAGGACCTAGGATAGGCATATAGAGAAGTTTGGTGGTGTTACAAATATCATTGCAGGATGTAAGCTGTTCCGAGCAAAGCTGCCTTTTGCAATTGACTGGTGGTGATTCTGTCAATGCCGATGGTGTTTAAGTGATGCTCCAGTTGTTTTGGGATTGCTCCCAAGGCGCCTATTACTATAAGTTCTTTGCTTTGTTTTGCCACAGTCGTTCTATTTCTATTTGCAGGTCTTTGTAATTTGTTATCTTCTCCAATTCTTCCTCTTGGAAGAAAAGCTGGAAAACCTTCTGTAAATGTGGAGCATGGTCGATACACTTCCCTATTTCTTATCTTCATGAAAACACCAAATATATGATTGGCCCATTTGTACATGCAGTCAGTTTTCAATATTTTAGATATATGTCTCCTCAAAATATATGATTGCAGATTTCATGTATTGCTTTGTACCTATGTAGACCTAAGTAAAACTTCCCTATATGAATCACCAACTTAAAAAGCTGTCTAAAAATTGGATAACCCTGACAGTTTCATCTGTGTTCACCAATATTTATTCCAGAAGTGAATCTTATTAAAATTCTCTATTCCATTGGATTATCACAATCAACCTGCTCTGAGGATCTCTTTCTGTTTCATTGAATTGTTATCTGTCTCACCCTGACCCTGATTAGAGAGGAGACAATATAAAGGCTTTAAGTGGGAGATATTGATACAAAACTGAAAACAGGGCATAGCAAAGGCACAGTGAGAAGGGGGTAGACTTGAAAACAGATGCCATTACATTTAGTTGGGAGGAGGAAAAGTTGACAAGGGAGTTGATAGGATGGAGGAGAGAAGAGGAACAGAAGAAAAACAAAGTAAGGGATAAGAGACCCAGCTCCCTGTGGACTGACAGGAAAGTAAACTGGGAGTATGAGAATGTACGCTATGAAGCAAGGTCAATTAGGAGAAATATGGTCTACGACATAAGGGTAGAGTGGATAAGAATAGGACCTCCGTACTGTTTGTTTGTTGATTTAATTTATACTACACATTACACCAATACTATTAGACCTAACTGCTTGTAAGGGTTTAAAAAATGCTTGGGCTCCATTGGAGAAAATTTGCCAGCTCTTCACTGTCCCAATTAGGGCCTGGTATTCACACATCTGTAGAAAAGAGAATCTATAGTGAGTTGATTGAAAATAGAGATGGCGTCTTTAGCGTTTTTTAAAAATTAACAACCATTAATCTAAATTACTGATCTTAACAGCCAACAATAATATTTTGCCTGTGATCTTTCTTAGAAGCTGGAGGTAGAGTTTCCTTGCTTAATCATTAGGGTCATTTGTAGGGGGAAAGAAGTGTTGCATCAATCTGTCTGTCTTCACCTTGTCAACTATAAAAATTCTCCAGGCCGTTTCATTCATTACATATAAGAACATGTGATTATTAGCACTTACAGCTAATCCTGGCCCTGTGAAAAATGTACATCAGGATTTACATTGAAGATTTCAAATTCTCTGTGAATGTTGAAAATCATATTAACACCATGATGACGATACTTTTTTTAATAGCTAGAAAGCTTTGTCATCTAATTAGTACTACCGTGTAACCATTTCTGTAACTTGCTGTGTTCACATGCTTATTAAAACTATCACTAAATTTGTTTTAGGTGATGCAGATGGTGTTACAGCCACCAATACTGTGTCAGGGTTGATGGGACTGAAGGCAGATGGCATGCCTTGGCCTTCTGTAGGACATGGCAAAAAGACCACCTACGGCGGAGTATCAGGTAGGTATTGGTCCTTCTTATTAAAAGTCCCTTCTTTGAGGCCTGGGAACCAGCAAGAGATACCATTAATATGAATGCATTATTGTGCCTGTTGTATTTGTAAGTTTGTTGCTGGTCAGTGTTTGCTAATAATCATGACAGATGGAACAGATTGACTGTGAGTGCTCATGGGCTGCCCTTTCCTGAATGGTGAAACCCTGCAACCCAATTTTACTGATAGGGTCAACCCTGAGTAATGGAGGAAGTAGCTTTTTTCTTACGACCCACATTTTTCCTGGGATTTTTCATTCTGTCATAATTGTCAGGGCGCATGTTAGACAGGGGTTAATCAAAGGGCACTGGGAGAAGACAAACATAAACATTCCCAAATGGGTAGTTTGGTGGGATTTTTAGTAGGGTGCACTCCCTACTGTAATCTGCCTTCTTAACACATTTTCATAAACACACTTCCTCAGCTACATCCCCCAAACTTCACTGATCTGATTTTTCCCCATTTCCCCCCCTTTGTGATACATACACCAAACTGATCCATAGAGTGGATTCCAGCATAGAATGTTATTTTAAGTCTTCTGCTGGGGGGAGGGGGGGAGTTGGTAGACAATAACGCAGAGCTTTATTTTCACTGATGGATTAATCTGTTTGACCCCATGGCCTCAGCTGCTGTGACACCATGAACCTGGGCCTACTGAGACAATGCCCGGAGCTTCTGGACTGTAGTGGTATGGAGATTAGTCTCCTTGGAGATATAAACAGTGGTAAATATTCATAGCATAATGGTATCCCGCTGTTTGAGCAAAATGCAGCTGAATCAGGCCAAATATATACGTAGTGGAAGCCAGATAGACAAAAGAAAACAGCCTTCTTTCAAGCAGTTCTATTATTCAGATAAACACTTTCTGTTTTAAAAGGAGCATTTAAAATAAATACTTAAAGTACATAAAGACAGACATTGGGTTACTTAAACCAGTTCCTCTCCCACCCCTGTGGGGTGTTAGGTATGGTGGTGGAGGCTGGCAGAGATGCAGAAAGACTGACAGGGAAGGCAGAGAGAATGCACTTGCATACTCTGGGGGTTTAAGTACTTCCTGCGTTTTATTATCCCATTTCAATTTTTTTCCAGGCTGCCATGTTGACAGCAAAAGAATAAAAGAGGTCACCAAGGGTGCTGAGCATTAAAAATTAATAAAAGAACTATTGCAGTAGTATTTTATAGAAGTAACGTGATTTAGTGCTGTGTGGTTTTTCCCCACTTTCATTCATTTCAAACTGCCATTTCTGAATATTCCTTTATCGCTTGGCCGTCCAATAAAACTATAAAATTGCTGTATTATGAAAAGCATGTCCTCTGTGCCACAAATTTAAAGCATGTTTATAGTGCCGATTTTAGTGGCACCTGAACCCTTTACCCTTTTCCATGCCTGTCCCTATTTCCATAGTAAAGCTCTATTTTCATGGTTGAAAATTCATTTCATTTACAGTATTTACAGGGGAGATATATATGCTTGCCATTTGAAAAGTCCCAGTCTGTGAGAAGTAAGGGAAATTTCTCCTCCAAAATTCAGAATAATGGCATTTTCGCAATGTAATTTTAAGATTTTAGCATTCACACTATTAACAAATGATGTGTGGTTGGGACGATAAAATTAACAAAGCTAGTATCTAGCCAAATCACCATAAAGCACCATTGGTTTCAGTGAGAGATAGCTCACCTGATAAATAATTCTCAACTCAGCTCTAAAAATTGGTGAATTTAGGAAACTAAATGAATGAATATTTATGGAGATTCTCAGTCATCCAGGTCATGGTTGTCCAAAGGTGCTTTTTCAAGAGTCAACTGGACTTTCTGGTTTTTCTTTGAAGACGTTTCGCTTCTCATCCAAGAAGCTTCTTCAGCTCTAATTTAAATCTTTCCATTCCCCACCATCCAGTCAGAGCTGAAGAAGCTTCTTGGATGAGAAACGAAACATCTTCAAAGAAAAACAAGAAAGTCCAGTTGCCTCTTGAAAAAGCACCTTTGGGATAAATGAATGAATAAAATTCCTAATATTTCAAAAGCATGCACAGTTAGAATAGTGGTAAAACAATTTCAATGAGAAAGGCATATGTTGTTTCTCTATTTGCTTTGTAAAGGGTGTGCTGGGATGTCAGGGAGAGTTGAAAGTCCCAAGGGTTTCCAAAGTTATTGTCAACACCCTGGCTGTTTGGGATAAACCTGTCACTCATGTTATATAAACATAATTGAGTGTTTTAAGGGAACTTCAGTCCTTTCTCTCTGCTTCCACATAGAGACCAAAACCTAGACGGTAAAAAAAAAAGGTGTAAAGGAGTTTTATTCCACTAATCGTTGCTGACTATAGGGGGCAGTGCTCATCTCCATTTCAAGGCCATTGAGCCAGCGCTGTCCAAAGACATTTTCATGGTCATGTGACCAGCATGATGTCACATAGTGCTGTTACCTTCCCACGGTAGTGGTACCCATTTTTCTACTCGCATTTGCATGCTTTCAAACTTTTAGGTTGGCAGGAGCTGAGGCAAGGTCAGGAGCTCACCCCATCACGTGATGTTCGGCTCTCAAACCTGGGCTGCCGGCTTTCCAGCCGCCCACTTAGAAGGGCCACCCAAAAAAAGTGAACTTCTTTAGGAATTTTCATTTTTCCTGCAGGGACTGGCAATACTTCTAATTTGATCTCTCCAAGATTTGAATGGGTCATCCACAATTCTGCCAAAATTCCAAATTAAAAGAAAAAGAAACACCAGGAAAGCTAAAACTCAAATTGAGCAGAGGTTGGTAAAGGATGTTAAAAAAAAAACATGCTGATGGTATAGCCCAGGCCTGTCAAACTGGCGGCCTGTGGACCGGATAAGTCATTTGCAGGCCACGCCCATCCCAGCTCCGCAAAGGCAAAAAACATCGCAATATATCACGATCCAGCCTGTGACGCAATTGAGTTTGACACCCGTGGTCTGGTCTATTGCTCAAGCATTATAATGTCCATGCAAAATTCTGGACAATGGGTGAATGACTGCAACTATATAAATACAGTTTCTAAATCATGTTAACTGTTTCACTTTATTCTGTAATAGTTACTGTAGATCCACACATAAATAGGTTGGCAGAATTGTGGCCTGTTCAGTGTCTCCCATTGACCTCATTTACTTAGGCAATCATTTATTGGCAATCCTACTTCCTTTTCCATAGGAAAGTATGGATGAGATCACCTGTATCCTCAAGATCCTGAACTTGCTTCCTTAATCTTCAGAACGTGCGGTGGCGTTCTTAGTTGTTCTTCGCAATATAGTTTCTTCTCAGAGTGGTTAGCATGAAGCGATCATGGTCAGTAAATGCAGATGTTATTCAGCCACATCTTTCCTCCTTGCAGAAGACATATAATTCATGAGCAGATCAGTTCAATCAGAATGTTGGGGCAGTGTCTCATAAGGATTCTTCTCTTAGTCTTCAACTTATCTCCTCAAAACCCGTTTCTTCTGTGGAAGTTTGGGATTTGATTTTTAGTTATATTTCAGAACTCTTTCATCTGGTTATTTCCTTTGTCTAGTGCAGGGGTCTCCAACCTTGGCAACTTTAAGACTTGTGGACTTCAACTCCCAGAATTCCTCAGCCAGCTTTGCAAAGCTGGCTGAGGAATTCTGGGAGTTGAAGTCCACAAGTCTTAAAGTTACCAAGGTTGGAGACCCCTGGTCTAGTGGACTTAATCCTTTGTTTTATTGTACTGTATTCATATATAGATTTTTTTTTGCCTCTTTCAATTCCTGTTCTTTGTTTGATTTTGGGGAGATATTCATTCAGCTGCAGCGTGGCTACTTCCTACTTCTGTGTTTTGACTTTTTCGTTAAGGACTACTGCAAGCTTGAACTTGCTGTAGATGCATGGCAGGAATCCAAATATATCACAAGCAGTAAAATCCATTATTACAAATCCTGTCTATTCATTTTCACCATCTCTTTCTTAAGCTATTACCAACAGAAATAATCCATTTTTCAGACTCTCGGGTTACCTGAATTCCTATTGTCCACATTCATAGGAAAAAATTGTTAAGAATTTCTCCCTGAACAACTCTACCTATTTTTATTAGTTCATCCACTTTGCTAATTTTGTAAAAACTGACTGCTTTATATTCCCCATACAATCTATTCAATAGTCTCTGCTTCCTCAATAGATAGCAGTATCCAAACCCCCATAATGGGAACTGGGAGCTCTTAAAACAGACAATTGAAATCAGCAGCTATTCAGAATATGGCCTACTCAACCACATAACTATAACACATACAACACTTTTTGTTGCTTTCAAGTCAGTGTTTGTTGCCTTCAAGCCACTGCCTGGACTAGTCCCAGGAATTCTCTTGGCAAGATTTCAGAAGTGTTTTGCCATTGCCTGCTTTCCAGGGCTGAGAGAGATTGACTGGCCCAAGGTGCCCCAGCTGGCTTTGTTCCTAAGGCAGGAGTAGAACTCGCAGTCTCCTGGTTCCTAACCTGAGGCCTTAAACATTGCACCAAACTGGCTCTCAGTGTTTCTAATGACTTCTCAGTGTCAATGTTGCAGGATCAACAGATCAGTTTTCTGAAAAAGCTGGCATAAGTTACCTGTCCAGTTATTTCTGATTAATAGAGGACTAAAGTATTGCTATATGACTTTCAAAACATGGCAAAAGCTCATGAGTTCAGAAAAAAATATTTTAAAAAGGCAGATGTGCCATGTACACATGTGCCCTTCCTTCAATATTATTCCGTCGCCAAAGACATTTCAGAACTGCACATATTTCATCATATTTGGTTGTATATGTGAATGGATTTTAAAATAAGCAGCAATTAAATTTGCCTTCTATTTTTCTCTAAGAATACCAAAGAGAACATAACCAATTTTTTTTTTTGAAGATTTCCATTTAGAAGGATTTATAGCTCAAACTGTCTCACTGCAGTTCTTTCTATGTTATGCAATTGTAACTACAAATTGTTCTATAGTTGGGGAGCCTGCTGTTTGAATTCTACTATGCTATTTTTTGTATTACTGAAATAAATTATTCTAATAGGATTAGTTCTAAATTATAGATTTGTAAAAGTAATATAGTGTGCATTACGAGGGGAGGGGGGTAATAGAAAAACCTGTATTCCAAAATCAAATGACAGTTAAGTAATATCATTAAATAATTAAAATATTATTCTGGTTTATTCATCCTATATTATGACTTAAAGTCATATTTTATAATAGGATCATAGATCTCATTCCACAGAGCATACATGATAGGATTATTATTTTATTTCTAAAAGCTTTGGTGGAAATCAGAGCTTTATTCATATTATTTAACATAAAGTTTATTTTTAATTAATTACATGAAACACGGACAATATGAATTCTCCATGTTGGTATATTGAGAGCAAGATCTATCAAACATCAAAGGATATATGTTTCAGTGTGTGGGATAAAACTCATTCTAAAAAATGCAATCCATCCAGAGTTACGTTGGTTCCCTCACTGATTTAGCACTTTCAACTTTATAAAAATGCACCTCCTTTGCCATGGTTTTAATTGTTAATTAATGCTTAGCATGGGCTCTGTTGTAAATTTTGCCTCTTTTGGATTTTTTTTTTCTAATTTGTTAACCTCTTTAAATATTTGCCTGAGTAAGAGTATAGATCAGAGGTGGGTTTCAGCAGGTTCTGACCAGTTCTGGAGAAATTTTGAGTAGTTCAGAGAACCGGTAGCAGAAATTTTGAGTAGTTCGGAGAACCGGTAAATACCACCTCTGACTGGCCCGCCCCCATCTATTCTCTGTCTCCTGAGTCCCAGCTGATCGGGAGGAAATGGGGATTTTGCAGTAACCTTACCCTGGAGTGGGGAGGGAATGGAGATTTTGCAGTATCCTTCCCCTGGAGTGGGGTGGGAATAGAGATTTTACAGTATCCTTCCCCTGCCACCCCACCAAGCCACGCCATGTCCACGCCCATAGAACCGGTAGTAAAAAAATTGAATCCCACCACTGGTATACATCAAATAAATAAACTGATCTGTAGGAACTACATTCTAGCAACTTTATTCTTCCATTTCAGGTGATACAGATATTTTGCATAAAAATATGTAAACCATGGATCAGTACCAGCTAAATCCTTGTCCCTGAGACATATGTATTTTCTTCCTTTTGGAAGCATAGATAGGGTAGCTTACATTGTTTATCCAAATGATTTATATTTCAAGCTCTGTCAGAGCCAAGAGCTATTTAGTCTGGGCAAGGTGTCCATGATGCTTAAACATTGTCCAAACTAAACAGAACTTCATTTTAGTTTTGCATCAGCAACTTGTATTTCACTTATACTGTGGTGTCACTTTGTTTGCTGTTCTACCAAGTATGAACAGGATGCCTCCTTCATGTAACCTACATTAGCAAAACCTATCTTAGTCATGAAAACGTTGACTGAACATTTCCATTCACATGCATGGATGCCCACACATAGACTGTATTGACTATTTGGAAAACATTTAATGAAAGATTATTTTAAAAGTCCATTGATCTGGAGTGGACACACATATACATAGAGACATTTTGAATTTTGACGTCTAAGTTGCTAATGTATGAGACCTGGAGATTTGAAATTTCTTTTTTTCCCCACTTAGTATGTTGGTCTTTCAAATTGATAATAACTTCTGGAAGGGTATTTTTGTTTGTTTGGTTGATTGGTAAACTCTTCTGTAATTAAAATTAATTCATTTGGGTTTTTAGTTATTAAAATGGTTTATGTACCACCTCTTCCCAAGAGACCGGGTGGTTTACACTCATGAAAACACAATGAAAACAATCAATAATCAATAAAATTAATATTCCTGATTTAAAGATCCCCATACATAGCTGTTGTGTAGAACCCAGCCTGGCAGGGAGGAGAGATGAAGCAGGAGCTATCTTGGATTCACTGAGCAACCCCAAAAGACCTAGGACTGACCGCGTCCCAAGTTACTTGGAACCTTATATAATTGTTCCCAGGAGTAGGGTGCCAGTCTGGGAAGATTCATGTATTATAGGCAGAACATAATAAAGTAGTTAGCTTGAACATTGCACTTGTGAGTGTGGTTGCTGCACCTGACGATAAAGACAACATATAAATCCAGAACCCAGTCCAGGCAGCCCAGCATTCTTAATTCCCAAAGACTTAGCAGAATAAAATTATTTTAGTTATCTTCCTAAAAATCTGTAAGGAGCTAATCCAACCTTGTGGGGAAAATGATTCCAAAACAACGTGGCTTCAACAGAGAACTGTCCCCAGGCTCCCATCTTTTAAATCTCAAGCAGCAAAACAAGAAACAGGATGAACAAATTCTGCTTGAAGGAGGTGGCCCCAAATATAACTGGAAGCCAAGCCATTGTTGTAAGGCTTTTAGGTGTAAGCACCAGCATTTTGGATTGCCCTTATTGGCAGTTCTTCTAGGCAAGCAAAGTAGAACTCTAAGAAAATATGTTATTCAGCTCCAATAACTGCATTCTGAATCAAAAGCAGTTCTAAAGTACTGCATATTGTAGAAGTCTAAATTAGAGTTAAATTAGGCTTCCCGTTTCAAAAAGAACTGCAGCTAGCCACCAGTTAAAACCAGAAAATAATGTCTTTAGGCCACTGCTGATCAAGCAGGAGCCATGCATGCAGGACGACCTTCAAGTTCTGGACCCACTCATTAGGGAACCTGTGACCCTATCCAGAACCAATATAGAAGGTGGAATAACAAATATTATTTATTGCAAAGAGTGGCTTTTTCTTACTGGGATTAACTCTCAATATGTTTTGTTCCATGTCATCTCTGTTCATCCCAGGATAGTGAAGTAAAATTGATTATCATCAACATGTGGATGGTATCCCATCCTGAACTGAAAGATAATACCTTGCACTGGTTAAAGGAACACCCACCAATATTTTGTCAACCTAAATACACATGCAAGTGGATGCACAAACGCACAAACACTATTTTATACTGCTTTAATATTTCAAGCAGAGTAATACTAGCATTCACCCATTTTTACTTTTTTGAATATTTAACCATTAGCTATCATTTTACAAAAGAACCATTGGTAGCAGCATAGTTAATCCAATAAATGATAAGATATTAAAATCAGATTGTCTGCTTATGGGGGGGAGGGGGAGAGACCAATTCTTTTACCTTGGGAAAAATCATCACATAATTTGGGGACTATGTTACTGCTAGATAATAAAAATAAAAGGTAGTTGTCTTTAGTTGAGAAGATGTGTAAAACTAATATAGAAATTATACTTTAAATTAACTTTTCCAAAGACCCATTACTTTTAATGTCAGAAAATGTGACATATGACATGAAACATGAAAATTATGTTCGTATCCTTCCATGGCATCTATACACTCTTCTATAAGAACACTGAAAAAACATAAATCATTAAGTAAGAACTCATCTCACCTTAACAAAGCTTTACTACGGTAGGTAGTGTGTCAGGATTCATTAATCTCTAGCCACTCTTTCCTCAACTAGTGGGCATGTTTTTCAACTATTTTGGTTGCCTGATATCTTAAAAGCATGTCTTGAATTAATATCTGCTTTGGTTTTTAATAGCCTATTAATCAAGGATTTATATTTTTCACTCTTTGGGGAAATTTATGATACAGTTAACTAAGGAACAGTCATATTTTAAAGGTTAATCATACTCCTTACTTGCATCACTTAATTTCAGAGGAACTGCTTTGTTCTCATGAGTAGTCATAAAAATATTTAAGCATTTGTGTAATGCTTTCCAGAGGAGTTGTGTAAAATGTTCCAGTCTTGAAGCAAAACACTCGAACCCCATAGATTTTTATTCCGAACCTGAGACAAAACGCATAGGTTTGATCCTGTTTTTCAGCAGCATTATTTTAAATATGCCAGCTGTTCTGGCTGCTGCAATTGATGCACTGCTTTGAAAGCTGAGGTTCAGTTATTTATCTATTATCCCCCCCCCAAAAAAGTGTGAAACCTCACCATTACAGCTAATGCTGCTAGTTTCCTCTCTTTTCCTATTGGGTGTGGTATGACTAAATAATCTATTATGGAGGAAAGGTTTAGGAGAAAGCAGCTATTATCTAAATACATGTTTAGAATAAATGATGTTGGTGATAGACACTATTCTTAATTCACCAAGTTAGACAGGATGCTGCTTGCTACATCTTCATCCAGAGAAGATACAGTGTGGCTTGTTGAAAAAACGATCATTAATTAAAAAAAAAGTTGTCTGTCTGCCATTCTGTTGCCTGTCTCCTTCCCACCCATTTTCCTACTAATACTGTACTTGTTTGCTACAGAGAAGATAGCATTCATGGGTCTTCATGTGCACATTGTGTTATGCTTTCTGCTTTCTTCCATACATAAGTAGCCATAAGGCAAATGGAAAGGTATGCATTTGTAAACACACTGTGCTTTCTGCAGGTGTTGTTAATGTCGGCAAAGTTACCAGGTTGTAAAATATAAATGTAAAAGCTGTATTTGTGGAAATTGAGTGTGTGGGCAGTATGCACTGTGGGTATGAACCTGTGTTTTGTGATGTTGAGTTTCTAGGGTGTATGCTAAAATGATGATAGTTTTTGTTGATTTGTTGAACACTGCTGCCTAGCAAATGCAGCGGTGTTAATATAGAACATTGTTTTTACTGCTGTTAGTCCTGTTATTCATGCACTAGCTTAAGGACATTTTTTTTTCAGCTACTCCTAGTAGAAATAATCACATCAATCCAGCAAATGTGTTGTTCTTTCCTGCAGAAAACTGTGCCTGTTAAACAGGCTACAAAAAAAAAAAAAAGCTCTGACTAAAGC
>QLTV01004118.1:801779-820053 GCA_003457575.1 Thermophis baileyi | reverse complement strand
GTATATAAAAAAAGAAACAAAAAAAAAAAAAGCTCTGACTAAAGCTTTGCATCCATTGCATGTTGTGGAGTTTTTAAAAATCGTTTCGGTTGTTTCTAAGAAATTCTACATAGGCCAGAGAGAAAAATAAGCAAGCAAAGGACTTGTGCCAGGTTTTCAGGGTTTCCTATGTCTAGGACACTCAAACTGTTTAGTTTCATTCTGTAAAAGACTATAGAAAATATTTTAAGTTTTGTCTTGCTAGGAAATAGCCAACTCAGAACATTCTGGTGGAACATTTTACTGTTTTGTCCTATCTAGCTCAAAATAAAATATATTTTCCCAGTTTTACAGCCGTTGCTACCTGTACATATTTTGTCTGTAGTCCTTTCAGTGGCACTGCAGCTTAAGTCAGCATAACACTGTAAGGCATTACTACCGACTGAAAACCTGGCAATCTTGCCAGTAAAGTGGTTGCCGAATGGCTTTATAGCTGAAACACATTCACAGCGCTGGAATTTCAGCCAAGGACTTCCTGACTCATAGTTCAAAGAAGCTATTTCATAATACAACTTCTATTACATATTTGCCATTCCTTCCAAATAACAATAGAACATGGGCCTTTTTCAATAGAGATGAAAATGGATCACATTAATTCATTAATTTGTACATAAATTATTTCCTCTACATTTATAACAGGTCTGATGTGGAATGCATATTTTAGGGAGCAGAAAGTTAACAGTGCTTCTTGGTGGTCTTCTGACTGCTTTGTGGCCAACCAGATCAGAAACCCCACATTTTAACAACTTTATTTATCTATGAGAGCCTATCCCTCATCCTCAGTAGCACTTTTTAAAACGTCAAACGGGACTTTTAACCTCAGAGTTTAAAAATCATCGAACACTCAAAGTACAGTCCCTTGATGCCACAAGTGTTAGTTTCTGACACGAAGACAAGGTTAAAGTTGTACGTTTGCATACACAAACAAATACATAAAATTTCTTTTCTGGAGTTTTCTAGAAGGAAATCTTTTTCTATACGGTCATAGCATAGCATTGGGATTTTGATTTATCCTTCATAATATGATTTGCATTCTATTTGTATAACACATGAAATTATGATTAACAGAAGTAATGGTGGTTTGGAATAATACCTGCAATGACAAATCATGGCTTGCTAATGACCAACGAACCAGAATTGGAAGTTGTGGTTCCAAATGAACTGGATATTATGATTTCTGCTACCTATGGTTTGGTACAAGTCCTGAATTGAAAAGTCAAAGCTACAGCAACAATCTCTGAAGATTGCTGAGCCAAGGACAAAAAGGGAGCTTAATAACTTGAGTATTGAACAGATAGACAGGAAAAGTAAACCAGCAATTTTGGCCCATGATTCCAATAGCACATTTGAAAACTCAAATCAAGTTTTAGGGCTTCAATTTGGCTCTTGTGCTTTAGCAACATTTTTAAAAAAGAATTCAGTTGGTTAAGAGTTACATATGTTTCTTATTTCTTTTGCTTTGCAAGTCCCTAAACAATTAGCAATGCTAGATGGTCAGAATTCACCACATTCAACTTGTGAGGATGCTTATTTATTATCTTATTAGTGTGCCCAGTAAGTGGAATTCTCTGGATGAAAGCTATTTTAATTTATAAAAAGTGTAAATGGTTAAAGAACACACGGAGATAAGTCTATAAATAAATATCCAAATGTAAGGTGAGTCTTAAAAAATGGATTCCATAACATAACATAGAATTAGATGATTGGGAGAAAATGTGGAATAGAAATTACAATAACTAAATCGGCAAAATATAAAGAAAACCAATATAAAATTGGTCCCTCAGGAGTTGGGCGGCATAGAAATTTAAATAATAAATAAATAATAAATAAATAAAATGTTTTATAGATGGTATATGGCACCAGCAAGACTGGCGAAAATCTATCCAAACCTGGAATCAAACTGTTGGAAATGCAGCCAAAAACAAGGCACCTTTTATCATACATGGTGGTCATGTATGGAAGCAAAGAAATATTGGGTAAAAATACATAGGTGGGTTCAAGAAATAACAGGCCTTCAAGTAGAGTTTACACCAGAACTATTCTTGCTGGGGATTACCAAAGGAGACTATAACAAAACTACCATATATATTATTCTACATATTATAACAGCAGCAAGAATAGCATTTGCGCAATGTTGGAGACAAAAAAAAACATACCCTCGGAAAGCTGGGTAATAAGAAAAAGATATGATTGTGCAGAAATGGACAAGTTAACTATTGAACTGAAAGCACAAATGAATTCGGAATATTATGTAATATGGAAGAAATGGTACGAGTGGATTGAATATAGGGAAAAAAAGGGGCAAAATAAAAAAGTAAAGTAAAATGTATATTGGAAAGGTATGGAATATATTGGTGGTCATGTATGGAAACAAAGAAATATTGGGTAAAAATACATAGGTGGATTCAAGAAATAACAGGCCTTCAAGTAGAGTTTACACCAGAACTATTCTTGTTGGGGATTACCAAAGGAGACTATAACAAAACTACCATATATATTATTCTACATATTATAACAGCAGCAAGAATTGTGTTTGAGCAATGTTGGAGACAAAAAAACATACCCTCGGAAAGCTTGGTAATAAGAAAAATATATGATTGTGCAGAAATGGACAAGTTAACTATTGAACTGAAAGCACAAATGAATTCGGAATATTATGTAATATGGAAGAAATGGTACGAGTGGATTGAATATAGGGAAAAAAAGGGGCAAAATAAAAAAGTAAAGTAAAATGTATATTGGAAAGGTATGGAATATATATGGATTAGAATGAAAGGAGATGTAAATGTTATGTATGAAATATTCTAAATTTGGACGTAATGATATTTAAAGAATAAGATATGTAAATAATAGGTAAATGAGCACAGTTATGTAAAAACTATGGAAATTTGTTAGATGGGGAAAAAAAACCACAATAAAAATCTTTTGGGGGGAAAAATGGATTCCAAGGAAAACAGAGGGAATATTGCTGGCAATTGTTTCCCGCCAGCTCTATACCCATTCCACCATTCTCCTTTAAGAGCAAGGAGAGGCAGCAGATGGGGCAACTGCACCAATCCAGCCAATTTTCTTCTATTGTTTTCTTCTATTGTTTCTTCTTCTGTTTCATCTAACCTCAATTATTCCCATTCACAGAAAAGAATAAAAGAAAGGTAAAGCAAAGCAATAGGGAAAGAAGTTGAATATTACTACGGTACTGTATATGGGTTATCAGAATAACAGAACAGCTTATTTTAGAATATATAACTAACAACAACCCACTGCTTTCTGGTTAGCAGTGCAGCTGGTATATTAGCCTAAGATGATTAAAGGTGTTCTAATTATCATGTTAAAGTTCATGTTTGGTATTAGTTACTAGAATGGAACTACTGCACTGCTTTGTGCCAAGTATATTCATCACCAAAAAGGAATATTTTACATTTGCAAATGGGAAAAAACCAATCCTAAAATAAGAATTAATTCCATATATATCTTGCATATTATGTGAATCCACCTCAATTTTGTCTTTACACAAACTTTATCAATAAGATTGGGTAAAAGAAGTGACTAAACATGATGGACTTAATGATTGAATGGAGATTTCAATCAACTCTCCTTTCCCAAGTGGGAAAATCAGAAGTTACTGTATGATATAATAGCCCTCTTAATTCAGATTGTGTATTACAAATTGGCTAATATTGTGACTTGACAAACTCATCTGATTAACACTATAATTCTATAAAATTGGCTCATTGGATTAAGTAAGATTTATTCCCAGATAAACATGAATTGGAATATAGTCTAAATTTCCTTATTTGGGGATAATGTTGGTGGCTAAGTTAATGGGGAAAAGAAGACTGTGTCAGGGTTCCAATAAACACCCCCAACGAAATAAGACTCCGAGGCTAGAAGTTCCTCAAAGTTCCAATTTATTAGAGATGTCATGTTGGCAACATCTGGGAAAACCCGAATCTGAAAGCTTCTGGGTTTTCTCCACCCAAACAAAAGTTCAAGTCCCTGCCCAGCACCCACATGTCCATCACACCATCCAATCAGGCACCTTCCAAAACTGAAGATGCCTCCCAGTCACTTCATTGCAGCTGCAGGGCACAGCGGCCTTGACTTTCTGGAAAGAATGTTATTTAGACTACTACATATCACCTACTCCATATAATCCCCCCTCCCATTTTCCCACAGTAGAAAATGTGGCAGGCCTGAATACAAAAAGGTAAAAGATGGCTTCCAGGCCTGACAGACTGTACTTTCCATACTTAGTCTTTGGAATATTGTGTGCACAGATCGGAGAATTAAGTTCATAAGATCAACCTGGAGCTTCTGAAATGCTCAAAACAAAGTCTAATTTAATTTATTTAAAACAGATGTTCCACAAATAGTATGATTTGATTCCATTAAAATAGATGTTTGTGGATCCTATTTCTGGGTTCTGCTTTCTAGCATTGGAGAAACATATTAGCTGAAAGATTTTGTTTTAAACTCAGTGCGATACATTTTTTTAACCAAACTAGATGTTTTTCATGAATTAGGTTTCTTAAAAATCCATAGAAACTTCATCCTTTATTGTGTTTCTAACCCTTTCTAAAGATTTGGAGGAAAAGTTGATGAAATTTCTAGCAAGCAGTGAATTATGATATCCATTCTTGTGATTGGGGAAACTAATTACTGGAGCAATTCTAATCAGAATGTTCGAATTATTACTTTGGGGCAACTGAGATATATCATATACCAGATGGCAAAAGGCGAATAAAATTGTAGAGGGAAGCAGCATTAATTATATTCAATAAGAAATTATATCCTTTAAATATGAATAGTTTCCAGAGAATCTAGAGAAATCATTCAGGAACTTAGTGATTATGTACTAAGCAAAAAAACCAAATAAATTAAAAAAACAAATAAGCAGTGGTGCAATCCATTTTTTTTTTACTATCGGTTCTGTTGGTGTTGCTTGGTGGGCGTGACAGGGGAAGGATACTGTAAAATCCCCATTCCCTCCCCACTCCTGGGGGAAGGATATTGCAAAATCTCCATTCCCACCCCACTCTGGGGCCAGCCAGAGGTGGTATTTGCTGGTTCTCCAAACTACTCAAAATTTCCGCTACCAGTTCTCCAAACTACTCAAAATTTCCGCTACCGGTTCTCCGAACTACTCAAAATTTCCGCTACCGGTTCTAGAAACTACTCAAAATTTCTGCTACCGCTTCTCCGAACTACTCAAAATTTCCACTACCAGTTCTCCGAACTACTCAAAATTTCCACTACCGGTTCTCCGAACTACTCAAAATTTCCGCTACTGGTTCTCCGAACTACTCAAACTTTCCGCTACCGGTTCTCCAGAACCTGCTGGATTTCACCCCTGTAAGCAAGTTTTATAGAAAAAGACAAAGAACAAAACTGCATAGTCATATGGAACAAATAATAAAAAGAGTGTTGTATTATCCATGAGCATGCTGTCACTGTCTTAGCCTACTTACCCAGTCCCCCAGTATATTCAGAACACCACCAAGGGAACTAATATTCTTGCCTTTGCCTCTTGCCTTTGCTTCCATCTTTTCCCTCAACCAGTTCTCCTATTCTTTCCTTAAGAGTACTAGTAGTATCATGGCGTCTCAGAGCTTTAGATACATAGAGGGCCCCTGTGGATGTGCAGATTAAGACTGAAACTGAATAGGATTAGCCACACTTTTCCCAATGCATCTAGTTCCAATCCATTTCCCTTTGTATCTGTGAAAAGAGATAGCCTATAATTCAGCCCAAGTTAAATAAGTTTAAGTACCACTAATTTCAATTAATTTCCTTACATTGGAATCAGTAGAATTTAAAAAATACTTAATTCTGTCTAGTTTGTAGTCTTGTTTTAGAAGCAATTATTTAAATAAAGTAAAGCTGAAAGGGAAAGAAATTAAGTGTCTAATTCAGTAGCAATTTCCCTGTTTAAATGGTGTGACAGAAGATATATAAAACACAATTGTTTTGTCCATCATCTCAAATAAAAGATTGCAGCTGAAATATCCCTGTTATGGTTTTCATATGGAAAATGAATCATTTAAAAACACACACCATATTTTGCTTTAATTCTTTTACAAATCATATAATTAAACTGTCTCCAGGAAAATCTTGATAAATCTACCATAAAAGTGATTTACTATACACACACACAAACACCTACACACACACAAACACCTACACACACACACACACAAACACCCTATAGATATACCTAAACGGAGCTCCACGCACACCTTCACACAGTGTTTTTATGAATAGATAACATACATGTCAACTTCCCAGAAATTGATTGAATGGATTTGATAAGACACATCTGTTTTGATCCTCTGATATGGCACTTGGTGCGGACTTCATGGGGTGCAGTGAAAGGAGGAGGAGAAGGAGCTTACATTTTCTAACTCACAAGTTGTTTATTGATTATGTGATGTCAGCTGTAGTCATTAGACATGAATCGAAATTTAGCTATTGTGAGACAGGAAATGTATGTGATATGCATGCGTGTAAGAGCAGAGGGTACAATTCAGCTCTGTTAAAATCAATGGGGCTCATACAATTTATTTTAGTGGGAGGTAAATTGCACCTGGAGAGAAAATCAGAGAGAATAGAAGAGACCACACGAAAAGCCTATTTTACAGAGCAAGGCCACAAAAAGCCTACTCAGAGAGCAGGGCTGCAACACAAATCTGATATGATTTTAATTTGGGGCTATTATTTCTCTTAAGTGGAGCTCACTCATTAGAGTGGCTCATTTGCATGCATTATGTACACAGACTTACAAAGAATTTGCTTTATTCTCTTATGGTAGTCCTGCCTGCTGGCTCATTTCTTCCATTCCACCCCCGCCCAGTTCGGCACTGGTCTGAGCAAAAAGAGACCAGAGCCTTAATAATAGATTTTTGACAGTGAGCTTGCCTGTTACCTGCCCTACACTAATCCTCACTGTTCGTGTTTGCTTCATGGCAACAAAGCAGACAGAAGGAAAATGCCAAGTGGTGGAGTTTGAGGTACAGCCCTGCCATAGCTTGACATTTCAGCAGAATAGCAGTTTATGAGATGCATAATTTTTCATCGGGGACTGAGCTGCTATTTTCATAGAAGCTTGCAGCTCATCGACTGAATGAGAACTAGGGCAAAGGTTTGCAGATCCAGTCCTTCCATTCTTGGTTTTTTTTAAATAAGTCCTTAAATATTTTTTTTTAATAACATGTATAGGGCTAAGTATTGTAATCACGCCACGGAAAGAAAGACATTTCTTTCATTCCTGTGATTCAGGCAGACTTTGACGACGTACCAATATCTGCATTAACAGTTGTTTAATTCATTTATTTTCTTTGCTATCATTCGGGTGGGTTCTCACTTACCTCGCTGCCGGTTCGCTTCCTCCCGCGCCGCGTGGCCACGCCTCGTGGGTGTGTGTGCAATGCAAAAAAATTTAAAAAAATGTCCTCCCCCCCCAAAAAAGCCAAAAACAAGATGGCGACGCATGCGCAGTGCCGGAAACAGCTTCTGCGCATGCGCAGAAGAAAAAAAACCCGGAAAAAATCAAAAAAATAAAATTAAAAAAAAGATGGCGGCATCCACGGACCAGCACCGACCGAACTGGATCTGTGACATCATCGTGATGTCACCAGTGGGTCGCTACCGGTTCGGGCGAACCAGTCCGAACCGTGAGGACCCACCTCTGCTATCATTGTTCAGGGAGCCTTTTCTGTAGTTTTTTTTTTTTTCCCATCAAGATTTCATTTTAACAATGAAGAGCATTAGAATGTGATTTGAGACATTGCATAAAAGTGTTACTAAGATTTACTCGGTGCAGTTCTGATGTTCATACATAGCACAAATAATTGCAAGGTTTGTTTTTTTTACAATATTCTTGTAAGGTATGCCGATAGTCTTAACTACCATTTTGCAGAAGGAGAGCTGAGGTTAATACCACCAGTAAATTCCTTGCTGAAGCTTGAGTTGAGAAGAAGATATTCTGCCTCATGCTCACTACAATATATTAGCTTCATCATAAGCACAGCTAGCTTCTTTCTGAAGCTTTTGTATTTCTATCAATATTTGATTTTATTTTAAAAAAATGATATGCTGCATACTCCCGTTACTGGCTCCAGGCAACTCACATTTATATGCAATAATAATAATTATGAAAACTCAGCTAAAATGATTTTTTAAACCCCCTTAAATGACCTGAATAAAAAGAAATATTTTAAGCCTACCCTCAAACTGGATCAAGGAGCCTTAGTTCCATAATTTAGGTCCACCACAGAAAAGGCAGAATTAGAAGCTGAAATTAAACATATCTCTGGAAGACCTACCAAAAAAAGGCACTATTGAAAAACCAAGAGAGTAAGACAGACCTTGGAGGAATCCCTCAAGTAATATGGGCTAAAACCATGGTTTCTAAACCATAATCACACTGAATTGAGTTTCGAATGCAGGTCTAGTGCAGTTATTTCCATAAAGAGTATTTGGCACCTGCTGAAAGATTTGCTACCTTTTCTGCCCAATCTTGAGACAGTTGCAATTTTCAAGCTGTTCTCAAAGGCTGTTATATGGAATAAACCAACACTGAGTTTATCAGATCATACACTATTGTGTATGATGTGGCTATCCAGTACCAATACTACATCCGGAACAACTTTCAAGCTGCATGCTTGTTCCTAATGGAAAATGTAACTCCATCCCCAAACTCTGAAATCCAGAATCTGGAATTAGCACCAATTCTTATATGGTTTCAGAGTGATTCCCACGTGTGTTTTTTACCACTCAGAGAAGTGCAAAAGTCCCTTGAGATATCCAATCCTGAGCTTGTAGCAAAGCAGAAGAACTACTGCTTGCCATTAGCATCCTAGCCACAGCAAAATCCAGATTTTTAAATTATCTTTTCTACTACTAATATATGGTCAATATATGATCTTTCCCAATAATATTTAAATATTTATTATAGTGGGAAATTAAGTGGTACTATGTGGGACTATCTTCCCCAGAACAACTGTTAAAAGAGTTAAGCTAAGTTTTTTTTTTTTAGTGCTATATGCTGATCATACTCAGAAAAATAAAGAGTGAAACCATCACAAGTGGTCCCATCATAGAACTACCATATCAAGCACCTGGAAAACTTCATTATCCCACATCACTATTTAGATTTTTGGTAAGATATCTGGCCAGGCTTAAGAAAATATTCCACAGAGCTGCCTGGAATTCAGCTGGGTTCATCAGCAGCCAGGAGCAGAATCATACCTTCTAAAGTAGGGTTAGCTACAGTATGTTAACCTAACCTTCACCAAGAGGTATTCTGGCCATGAGAAGAGTGCTACTTCTCGAATTACCTTAAGGATCCCACCCCTACGTGATAAACTGAATGGAAGATATGATCTACTTCGTGGTCCTTTTTTAAATGGCCTGAGTGAAACTTGCAGAGGTCATGAAATCCTGAGCTTCTCCTCTCAAGGCAGTTGCAATAAGAATATTAAAGTATTTCAAGACCAAAAACACCTTGACATTTTCGAAATAGTCTAAGTCAGGGATTCCACTAGGGAACAGTGTGAAAATACACTGCCAAAAACACTACAATTATGTGTCCATGGAGTTGTTAGGAGCTGATCCCAACCGAGGAAAATGTTAATTTTCCTTGTCCAGCTAGTAGGTGTGCACCCCACCTGCACAGAATTCCCAGCTGGCAGCAGATGAGCCCATATAATGCTGTCTTTTTATCTGGCAAGTTTCTGTCATACACACCAGGTTAATCCTTGATCTGTTATATGATCCAGGACACTATTATCTGTGTGAAGACAATTTGAGAAAAGTGCTTCAAAGCTTGTGCGAACACAGCACTTCTTTGCCATTCATTAAAGCAGCCTCTGGTTTGTTTTTTGTTTTTTTTCCAGGCTGTCAGGCCAGCCTGGAGAGGAGTGGGAAAAGTTCCAGATGCTTTAAGAGGCACATTAAACTTTAACAAGTTGACTTTGTCAAACAGCTGCATCTTTTTCCCAACCTTATATAAAAGCCTGGAAGGGGAGGGGGGGTCAGAACAGCTACTTTAATGAATAGCAATGAAATACTATGCTTATCTATCTTCCAAAGGAATTCTTCCACATATTTTTAAGCATGCAGGGCTCAAATTAATTGTGTGTTTGATTATTGGGGGCTTAGTCTTCGACTGCCTTCACAAATGCCATTATTTCCAATAGAGTAAAACACTGTTGTTTTCACTAGAGTATTTTTCTCTCCTGCACATTTCTTATAAATTAATTTAAATATTTAAATTCATATATTGCTTGGAGAAAAACAGACCTTTAGATGTAGATATTGCCAGGCTATGCCTTAGTGACAGCACTTCTTTTTGAGTCTTTGGATGTAGCTCACTGTTGTACGGTATTATATGTAACGCTGGCACCGTACATTGGATTAATTAAAGAATTCTTACAGAGAACTGAGTTCTGAGTATGTCAAGATTTCAATTTTATGTTAAATATTTTCTAAAAGGCCAGAACCTTAAATCTCAGGGGTTGTACCAAGCAGTGTGCTGTGAATTTAACCATAGGCTAACTGCTAATGATAAAGAAAAGAATCCAACTTGAGGCAGCTGTAATACAGTCATTGGATTAGGCTATCAATCACGCTGTTCCCCAAGGAAAAGGTGAAGAAGACAAAACAGTGAAAAGGGAAATTAGGAAAGGAAGGCATGACTGGAATAAGAGTCCTCACAAAATTTATCTGTGAGTTGACTTGTATCTCCCAAGTATCAGGCAGAAATGTCCAGCTTTGCTTTCAGCCTAACAGTCAAAGTGTTTTGTTCCAAGCTTTTGGAGTATGCATAAATCACCGGCTCCTACAGTGAGTCCTTGAAGAATAGCTTTTTTAAAAAGGAAAGAAAGTGCATTGTGCAGGTTTTAGTTATGCTGGCTACTTTCAGGAACAGATCAAATTATTTTTAAGCCTGTAACCAGCTTTACTTCTGTTCACACATGTTCTATTGCTTTGATCAGTTGAGGCATTATATGCATTATATTCAGCTATTGTACTAAGCCATATATGACTATGCATATTTGAAGTTAAATACATTTTACACATATTATTATAAAATGTGGGTTTTGTATCTATTTGGGAAAGAGTTTTAGGTTGAAAATTTAATTGCAAAATCTGGAGAAACATGCAATCAGTAGAGTAACTGGATTGTGGGCCATACAATAAAACAATAACATAACAACATAAATCATTTTTTACAAAACTCAACAAAGAAAAATTAGAACAGGTAATATGTCAAGGCCGCAAAAGCTACAAATGCTGTAGATATAGGAGATGCTGCAAAAGCTATAGATATACGAGAATTTGAGGATTTTAGTTTCAATGTATCTGGAGAACGTGGTGTTAAGTAATGGTTTGGTAGGCCAAAGAGCTGCCTGAACAAAAAAAGGCATTGATGGTTTGGTAGATTCTCACAGAAAAGACTACATAGAATTCCTAGTAAGAATTTTTTCTTCATCCTTAGGATTTGGCAAGTTATGAAAGATAACTTTCATAACTATGAGTGTATCACAGTTGTTTTCATAATTCTTTCAGATATACAGGATTTAAATGTTGTAATCAGCAAGGCTCAAAAATGGATTGGAAATCAGAGCAATCATTACAATACTGGAATTATGTTGCCTTCTATTATATAGTAGATTTGGTTTCTTAAGAAGGACGCCAAAGTATGGGAGCCTAATTCACCAATGAATAGTTGACAGAACCCTATGACTTTCACAATTTTCTGTGTTTTCCTGTTGCTGTGGAGACAGCTCTTCCAATTTTAATTGTATTTTATTTATTTATTTTCCTTTTGACCCTTTCATGCACACTGTAATAGTGTGCTCATTTAATGGTATTGGTGTCATGGGAATTGATGCCTCTGATTAGGGAAGCATTTTGCAATGGATTTTCCCTTGAAATGCATCTGAGTGTTTGAGAACATTATTATAGAGCGAACATTTTATACAACTGTAAAAGGGTCAGTCAATGAGCATAAACGCTCAGTTGACAAGTCAGGAAATGAATGAGAAGACTGAACAGTCAGATAGATCACTAGAAATTGTTTTCATCTTTAGAATGTAGAATAGGAATGATTTGTGGGTACCATTGTTTGAATGGACAGAGGTAGGAGATCAAGTTTTGGACATAAAAGACAAGCAGGCAGCATCACGAAAATAATTAAAATCTTATTTTTAACTTTAATTTTAATTTTTATTTGTATTTCTATGCCGCCCAACTCCCAAGGGACTCTGGGCGGCTTACAGCAAATATAAAACTTATTAATATATAAAAAGCATTATTAAAAAAATTTCATAATAAAAAGCATTTAAAAACAATTAAAAACCCATACACAACTTTTCATGGCCGGATCTTGCCAAATTGCAGAAGCGAGATCAACGGCCCCAAGCCTGCCGGAACAGCCAGGTCTTTACCGCTTTCCGGAAGGCCAACAGGGTGGGGGTGGTCCGGATCTCAGGAGGTAACTGGTTCCAGAGGGCCGGGGCAGCCACAGAGAAGGCCCTCCCCCGTGGACCCGCCAGCCGGCACTGTTTAGCTGACGGGACCTGGAGGAGCCCAACCCTGTGGGATCTTACCGGTTTCTGGGAGCTATGTGGTAGAAGGCGGTCTCGAAGATAACCTGGCCCTAAGCCATGTAGGGCTTTAAAGGTAATAACCAACACCTTGAATTGTGCCCAGAGACCAATAGGAAGCCAGTGCTGCATTATCAGTGCCTATTTTTTCTTCATTCTAATATATTACATGTGTTCTATGTACATATACCACATAACAATGGGTATAAGCAAGTAATACTCATGATAATACTATGTGGGTCAAAACACTTGCTATACTATAGTATTATAGTATTAGGGTACTGCAAGACATTCTGTACATAAATCATTTCTTCCATCAAACAACCAAGTTCAGGCAATCCACGTCCAAACCAAAGCACATGTTTGCTATCCAGACCCAAACTGTTCGTTTCGCATCTAGGCAAAGATGTCCCTTAATAGGAGATAGTGAAGAACTGGCAGCACACAGCAAAATAAAAGAAGAGGAACAAAGTAACTGAGCCATTGTTGGGAGGAGCAGATAGGCTGGTTGGTTTACAACATGCTATGAAATCAAATTAAATTGGAACAGTTGGGAGATCAGGGAAGAGTAACAAAGACATTGGACGATTAGGAGAAGAGATGGGAGAATGCGGGCTGTTTAGTTCTGGCACACTTGAATTTAAAAATGGCAGCAACAGTAAACGGAAAGAAAGGAAAATGCAACTAATAGGTTTGTGGGCTGGCATATAACCACATGGAGAAAGCTGGGAAAGAGAGGACAATTGAAGCCATCTTGTTCTACTTGCCACACAAGATCCATTTAAAATTTGGCCTTGGTTGAAATTTGGAAGAAACAAGCGGTTTCAGTTCATGCATGCTATGACTTAGTCAAACCCCAGTGCCACATTGTGTTTATTCCATGCACTGAACAAAGCATATTATCCATTTTGTGCACACTGTACACACATATGCATAAATTAATTACTTGATCTGTCATTCCAAAAGTTTGAGGTAGGACTCCTTTAGGTAACATGGGATACGTTTGTAAACTTCCAAGGAAAAACATTTTTTTTTTCTATTTGGATAGAATATTCTTGCACGTTGGAGGTTCTGAGGGATGTAATCTGAAAATCTAGGCCATTCTCTCATTTCGAACCAATTTGGGAAGGGGCCAGGAAGATAAGTTGATTTAGTCTCATGATAACTCTAAATACTTGATGTTTGAAAGCAGCAGATGTGGTGTTTTATATCCTTTCTTGCCAGTGGTGATTGAATAGGGCTACTTATGTGAATCTAAGGATGCTCCCTACGGAGACGACTATAGTGGCAGACTTTAGAACATATTCAAAAACAGGCGGAATTTTGAATAAAATAACACTTTCAAACTTTCTAATCTAGATCTTTTCTAAAGGATTGGTTAGTTAATTTTATAAAGATAGAATGTAAACTAATCTAATATAACTGACAGATTGTTATGATTGTTCTATTATTAACCTGAAATACTTTTTTACTGGTGTGTAACAAAATTGGATCCTGCAAAAACAATAAGGATATGAAAATTATATTAGCAATAGCACTAGCACTTATATTCCGCTTCATAGTGCTTTACAGCCCTCTGTAAACAGTTTACAGAGTCAGCATATTGCACCCAATAATCTGGGTCCTCGTTTTACCGATCTTGGAAGGATGGAAGGCAGAGTCCACCTTGAACCCGTCAGGATCGAACTGCTGGCAGTTGGCAGAGTTAGCCTACAATAATGCATTATGCATTCTAATCACTGTGCCACCATGGCTCAGTTACATTAAGTATAACTGAACATCTGTGCAAGATTACAAGGCTTAAGTTAAGCATTTTTCCTTTCTGAAAGAGATATCATTCTCCCATCTTGGCAGGAAAAGACGTCCAGTTGGAATGCCATTGCTGCCTGCCATTTTCCTGTTTACTGGATAGGTTTCTGGGCCTTGCTTGAGATAGTAGTAATCTCAGAAGCATACCTAAGCATAATCCTGTTCCTCATGCTTGCAGAACTGTCACATATAGATCAGATATTACAGATCTACTTTAAACAACCATTGAATCTTAGAAGCTGAGTAAGACTTGAGATAAACTTGTGTTGTAGCAACATGGGAGAGGAAGGGTGTTTGTGTTTAGGAAACATTTGAAAATGTGAGTGGTTTAAATTGTCATTGCTTTATTTAAGCACTAAAGCATCTGATTTAACTTAGCAGAGTTTCTAATCTTTCAGCAGAGGAATAATAATAAGAAGAAGGAGAGATAAAAGAATTTCGGTGCTTGACAGAGAAAAAAGCATTACAAAGAGTTTGCGCAAAGCATCTGGTATTTAACAAGAGCAGAATTTTCAACCCTTTAATATTGTTTCTCCCCTTTTGATTATAAAAGGTATAGGAAAGGAAAACACATACCTCCACACAACTATATCACTATTTTTACAAGATCAAATAACTTCAGCAATTTAATCTCAGTGTTAGGAAAAGGATCACACCAGCCACTCCAGAGCTGTGTCTATAAGTGAGTTTTTGTAAAGTCTCATGACGTGCTCCCTGGGTGCTAAATATTGACAAGCATGCTCCAGCAAGCAGGATCAAGCTTGTAGAATTAACACAGCTCAGGTTCTGTACTGACACAGTAACCTGAGTCTGAAAACTATTATTCTATTCCATTTGCCTTGGTATTACAGTTAATACTGTCCAGTTGAATTTGGGATTTTCCTATACTGTAGCTTGCAGATTATCGTACTTCATATGCTAAAGCCTGTAGATTAACCGCATCAGGAAACTGTGGGAAGATATAAATACCTTAAGAAAGTTGCTAACACTAAAAAGTAAGGTACTTAAAATATTTTTAATACTTGATTTGATATCAGATATTAAGAATGTATTTGTTTATACTTATTTATGTTTACTTATGGTCAATTTCTTGACAAAAGGCATTTGTTGATAAAGTATTGATTTATTCTGTGCCATCAGGTCCGTATCAACTTTTGGTGACCACATAAATAGATTCTCTCTAAGAGGATCTTTTCCCAGTATTATGATTTGGGTCTTCCAACAGTGTACACATGCTATAACTGAATCCATCCACTTTGGTACTGATCATTCTCTTCTCTTTCCATCTATGATAAAATACAGTGTATGTAAAAAAGGGAAATAAATAAACTTGTCAGACAAGTTTGCAAATAGATTAAAACTCTCTTTGTAAATATTCAGGAATGAGTCATTAAATGGAACAGAATATGAATTAAGACAAAATATTGATCAAAGTGGCATTTCATATGTACACTTTTTATACATCTATGTTATTTGGATGAAACGTGAATTCAGGCGAATGACGGCATTGCATTCTGAACCAGTTGCGGCTTCCAAATGGTCTTCAAGGGCAGCCCCGCGTAGAGCTCATTACTGTAATCCAAACGGGAGTTGACTAAAGCATGACTGACTGCAAGATACAGAAATAATTCAAGTTAAAACCAGTGCTGAAGCCTTACTTCTCCTGTGCGCAGCAACGGGAGAGTCCAAGCTGGGTTAAACTTTAGTCGGTTGCTAAGGGACTGAGTTATTTTTAGATGAAGCACGCCCTCTTTGCCACGCTGGCTCCTAGCCCGCCAGTTTCAAAACTCAGTCGGCAAAGGGACATGCTTTTCTATCAGCTCTTCACAAACGACTGAAGTTTACCTTTCTCTGTTCAATTTCGGCTTGGACTCTTCCCTATTTCTACTTGCTGCCGGTGATTGTGCTGGTTCGTCGGCACGCCGACAAGAACAGCCACCGCCTGACAGCTGAGGCAGCCGGAGTCCCTGCCCCACGGGGCTATACTCCCTTACGCCACCGCCTAACAGCTGAGGCAGCCGGAGTCCCTGCCCCACGGGGCTATACTCCCTTTGGAGCAGCGTGGGCTGCTTCCAGAGTTGCTGCCCTCCGGGGCTCACTCTGATTTCCCTGGTGACTTTTGGAGTCCCTGTCCTTCGGGGCTATACTCCGTGCTTGCGGCGGTTTTGGACTGCCGAGGAAGGTGAACGCAAGGATTCCGGCTGGCTCTGGGCGCGGCTACGAGTCTCTGCTTTCCACGCTTGCCGGTGGCCATTTTCTTGCCTCCCATGTTGCTAGGCAGATTTTGCCAGCACTCCAACTGCCGGCAGCCATTTTCTATGGTTCCAGCTGCTGCGTTCTTCCATTGGTGGCCATTTTCAATGACTGCGAGGGTTCCGGTCGCCATTTTGGACGGCGGTTTTTGTCGAGAGCACTCGTTTCTCTCTGCTGCTACTGCTGTCCTGTCTAGAAGTTGTTTTCTGCTGTGCCTCTTCTGTGCACATAGGCCGGGGTGAGTGCCAGTCCCGGGGACCCGCTGGACTTGTCATCTTCCTCCCCCAGTTTCCACAGCTCCATCAGGGGTCATTGCCTCAGGGCATTACCCCTGTCAACCTCAGGCCTCCTTGTCACCGGACCTTTGGTGAAGTCATGTCTGGCTCAGCTGACAGGCCTACTGGGGGTGAGGCTTCTACTTCTGCTCCCCCCAGGAAAGCCACTTCAAAGAGCCATTCCTCCTGTAAGGAGAAGGCCAAGGCCTCTTCCTCGTCGCCTTCGGCTGCTGCCCTCAAGGATGCTGAGCGGAGGCTTCGGGCCTTGGAGAAGCAATTCGAGAAGGCTCAGAAGCGTGCTGCCTTGCCCTTTTCATCTCATTCTGGGGCCCAGCTGCCGCCCCAGCCCCCTCTGCCCGTGCAGCTGCCTTTACCGCAGCAGGGACCTCCTATGCTTCCAGTGGTTCTGCCAGCTGCCACTGGTACCACAACTGCAGCGGATTGGTCCCCTGACCGCCACTCTCTGGCTCAGGGTGTGGATGAAGAGGACGCCCCGTTGCGCGTTTTGCAGCACCCGAGACCATCCTCGATCCAGGCCCCACCCCTTCGGTTTCCAGGGAACCGGCGGAGGCCACATTTACGCCCACTGCAGCGGGTCTCCATTCGGGGGCGGATGCCTGGCAACATCTTCCAACTGAGTTGCAGGACATGATCGCCAATGCTTTCTCCCAGGGCATTGCCACCGGCCTCCAGCAAAGGTCACCTTATCCAGTAGCTTCTGCTACCCTACAGGGCATCTGTTTGACTGGGGGCGATGCTTATTCTTGCCGCTCTTCTGACCTGGGCGACGCATCTATTAGGGGTGACGGCAGTGGACTGGAGGACGAGTTGTCATACGACGAGGGCATTCTCCCTGATCAGCCGGTTTTCACTGGACTTTTCAAGCCGGCCCTGTTTAAGACCTTACTTCACAAGGCCAAACTTACTGCAAACCTGGGTGGGGCTGCCAAGCCCACTGATCCTCCTGTGGGCATTGACCCGGCTGCAGGTCTATTTTCGGAACCCGAACGAGAGGCTGACTTTATTCCTTCCTCGAAGCTTTTCGTGGATACCATCAAACGTGGTTTGGAAGCAAACTGACCCCCAACCAATTAGAACACAGCCAAGCCCCCAACCAATCCCAACACACCTCCACCCAATCAGAACACAGCCAAGCCCCCACCCTATCAGTTCAAACCCCACTGGCAGTTAAAAGGAAGAAACAGCTGCAATTCTCACATTGCTCCTAGAAGCACGAGGCTGAAGACACAAGCCTGATAATCAGCCTGAAGATGACGAATGAGACTTCGT
>QLTV01004118.1:761219-788870 GCA_003457575.1 Thermophis baileyi | reverse complement strand
GAAGAAGAAGAAAAAGAAGAAGAAGAAGAAGAAGAAGAAGAAGAAGAAGAAGAAGAAGAAGAAGAAGAAGAAAGGAGAAAAACAATTCTTAAGCTAAATCTTATGTGGTAATAGTGCCAAAAATAGCTAAGAATTAATTCTACTCTTAGGAAATGTCCAAAATACATTAGAAATGCCCACTTTGTTAACTTAGTGAATGCCATATCTTACTCTTTAAATAAGAAATTAAGTTTTAGACTATAATATTAATTTCATTCTATAACATGGTAGTAGTCTCTCCTTTTGGGTTCAGTTTTGTTTTGTTTTTTTACTATAATAAGTTTATGTATACTGGTTTTCTTCTGCATATAAGTGCATTCATTGGCCATTTTGAAAGTTCTGCTTGCTGCACTGTTTCATTAAGCTGATGCTTTATCGGGTAATTGTTTAAACATAAAGCCATAGCACTATCAAAAGGAAAGGTGAACTAATGGCATTTGCAAATGTCAGGGATTATCTTAACACTTTTATTATAGTTTATAAAAAGAAGGTTCAGGGCATTCCATAGCAATTATTTCCCCCAGAAATTGGTTATTTAAATAAATTGCTAATTATCTGGGTATGACAGTATTGAAAACCTTGCTAATGAGTTATGTGATAAGTGCAGCTTTTGAAGGCCACCTACAGGTGGAAAGGAGCAAAAGCAATATTCAATTATTATCCCAAATAAGATGATGAATGCAAATATCTTGTTTAAAATATTTACACTGGCCTGTACGAACGTTTCCCAAATGTCACGTTGGATACTGCAAGTTTATGAAAAACGGTCTCTGTTGAGTTAGGCTTATTTGCTTGTTTGCCCTAATCCTTAAAAGGTCCGACTTAATTAGTATTTACATTAACATTTTATACAATCAACGAATGGCAAATGTTTTCAGATTAATTCCCATATTGAATGCTGATATTTTCATGTATTTGATAAAAATAATCTTTTATTGCTTACATTAAGCAATTAACATTACTGCAAAAAAATAAAAAAAATAAAAACTTCATGCCATGACCAGCATATCTTGCTGGAAGATGGGTATGATCACAACTATGCATAGTTGTAAATTAGTTTCACTAACTGGTAAATGGTACCCATCACTCTGGTCTAGTTCCTCTTGCTTGCTTTCTAATGATCAATATGAAAATATCCATCTTTTTTTAACCAGAGTATTTCTCAGTATCATTGCTTGACACATTTTCTTTTTCTTTTTTTTTAAATCACATATTGAGGTTTTTGTTGAAAGAATAGGGCTGCAGCACTCAATCTCCTGCAAGCCATTGAGATTCCTTCCTGAACAGGTAGAATAGGAAAGGCAGGCGTTATGAATTATCCTCTGTATGTCTTGCTGTTTGAATCTGGCACATCTGTAATATCGTGAAGTGGAAGCTCTTGAATGATAGTGCAGATTGCAATTGGAGCCATCATAGAAAATGCTTTGTAATATAGGAGTAAATTAGGTCCTTGAGCAAAATCCAGATGAAACGGCCTCCTCAGGTAAAGCAGCCTGTAATTGACCAAGAATTGTAGCCCGTGGGGTTTGACAAGAAATTACACCAGGTGAGGAGCATTAAGGTTCAGCTCACAAAACTATCAGATCATCCTAAGGTAGAGACTAAGCACTTTAGAGCTAGTTTCAAGTGTAATCAATACCTTATATTTTGTCTCAAAAATAAAAAGGAACCACTGCATACATTGAAGCTCAGAATAATATAATCAGTGCTTTGAATTATGTCAAAGACAGTAATTAACTCAGAGACAACGAGAAACTGGCACATGTGTTAAAACACAAGTATAATGCACTCATGATTATTCCATCAGTGCTTGCGCACATATTCATGCACAGACACACAAACTCTCACTATACAAATAAACCCCGTGCTCATTTATACTGCTGTTACTCGTTTTTCTTTTAATAACAGCACAGTAACCAAAATTACCCACAGTTCATGAAAAATAAATTGTATATTTAATATTCTGTTAGCCCCCTTAGTTTATTCTTAGTTCATGTTTAATATAATGTTGAATGAATCTTAAATTTAATTTTGCAAAGAAGATCCATGCTGTAATTACTATAACATAAATAAATTAAAGCTAAGTTTTGCTATGCTGTGTGCAGTGTGCTACTGAGAGTTATGATCCAATTTCATTTTTATGCCAGGAACTCTAGACAACAGATATTGCGGGAAATATATTGTTTTTGCTTTTCCTGTATATGTTTTGTTTCTTTTGACAGGTTAGGAGAACCAAACAGAGCTTTGAATTCCAAAATTAATGGTGGGTATGATGCAGGGGGAGAAGAAATGGGGCAATGGGTAGGTGAGCTATGAATAAAAGTATTTATTTGAGTGAAAACAGTCATCCAGACATGGTATATAATAAACATTAAGCACCAGATACTATAATCATACTACATTCCAATTTATGTCACATCCTGCACCCACTAAGCAATATTGCTTTTGCTCTAGTAAACCACATCCTGTTTGAAACTTCTGACCACTTGTGCTGGGGACCAGTTAATTTATTCACTTACTGTATCATGTATGTACTGGAAAGCATGGAGTCGATGATCTGTCGGTGGTTCATTGACAGTAGAGTTCATTCTCATTTCCATTAACAGCTACCTTTGGAATCCGTTATCATTGGGCAGGGACAATCAGGTTTTGTAAATGAGTAATAATGAACTACTTTTATGTTGTTGTTGCTTTTTTTTTATTATTCCTGCTTAATTTAGTGTAAGGCAGAAGCATGTTAAGCCTCTGGAAATCGGGATATATTATTTCCTCTCTTGTTAGGCTGTCATGTTACCCAAAATGAACGGCAAAACTGCTAATATCTGTGAATTTTATTATGATGAGAGAAAGGGGAAGCGCAGTGCTTTCCCTTATCTGTCAATGGGTATGGAGAATTATGCGACAGAACAAAATTTGGGGAAATAATAATGTGTAAGAGATGCAATAGCTCTGTTTTCTGAATTAAGAACACAGACCAGTGACAATCTTTCCTAGAGATGAATAGAGATGGGTAGGATTATGATCTTGCTGCTGTTGATCAAGAGGCTGGGTCTGATAGGACTTGTGAGCCTAAATATCTGAAAAGATTCAAACAGAAGAAGAGTTTCTGAGTCCATTTCCGGCCAGTGGGATAGTCACAGGAGCCCACAATCAATACAATGGACAGCAACCTCCTCTGTTTCTTCCCAACAGGAGGAATACAGATAGTCCTCAAATTACGACCACAGTGGGGACCAGAATCCGCTTGCTAAGCAAGGCAGTTTTTAAAAGTGAATTGTACCCAATTTTACAAATTTTGCCATAGTTGTTAAGCAAATTGCTGCAGATGTTGATTCCTGCAGTAGTTAAATGAATCTGGCTTCGCCCATTGATTTTGCTTGTCGGAAGCTGGCTGAGAAGATCACAAATCACGTGACATGGGATGCTGCAACCATTGTAAATACATGCCACTTGCCAATTTTGATCATGTGACTATGAGGATGCTGCAACAGTAGTAAGGGAAAGGACTGGTTGTAAGTCATCTTTTCCAGTACAGTTGTAACTTTGAACAGTCACTCAGTGAATGGCTGTAAGTCAAGGACTACCTATGCTAGAATATCATAGACGGGAAAAAAAGGTTGTATTATGATACTCACTTTCTTTTGTTGTTCATATCCCTGTTAGTTTTCAGTCCTGGGCATATAAGATTTAAAGTGAGAGCTTCGGTGGGATTTATTTTTATGAAAGTGTGGATAGGATTGTGCTGCCATAACCCATCCATCCACCCTTAAGAAAAACTAATCAAAGCAAGCAAGCAGAAGTATGCAAATCAGAAGAACATGTTCTGTCATACAGTGAACAGCATTTTAGCACTCGAAAGCCTTTTTGTAAACTTTCTAGGTGTAGGAAGGCTCTTAGCTTCTGGAAAGCATTGCTACACTGTACAGTGTTTTAAGTTCTAGAACTTTGTAAGTTCTGCATCATCCTAATTTTAGCCATTGTCTATGTCTATGGAGATTCTCAGTCATCCAGGTCATGGTTGTCCCAAAGATGCTTTTTCAAGAGGCAAGTGGTCTTTCTGGTTTTTCTTTGAAGACGTTTCACTTCTCATCCAAGAAGCTTCTTCAGACATTTAGCCATGCACTTTGGGATGAGCACCCTTCAGAGCGGAAGAAGCTTCTTGGATGAAAAGCAAAACATCTTCAAAAAAATCAAGAAAATCCAGTTACCTCTTGAAAAAGCACCTTTGGGACAGCCATTATCTATCCACTACAGGATGAAGACCTCTTTTGTATGTTTCCAACCAATATGGTCCTGAGTTTTCTTTTGCTAACTGGTCCGCAATACTTGCTGATGTCATCGATCCATCTTGTTTCATGGACCCTTTTTATCAAGTGGGATCCATTCTATGACTGCCTTCGTCCACCTGCCATCGGTTCTTCTTGCTATGTGACCAGCCCATTTCTATTTCAATTCTTTTACTCTCTTGATGATATCATATACTTTCGTTTGTCCTCTAATCCATGTGCGGGTCTTTCTATCTTGTCTTGTAATGCTGAGCATGTATCTTTCCATGGCTCTTTGTGCCACCCGTAGCTTTTGTATCGATTGGGAGGTTAGTGTCCATGTTTCACTGGCATATGTTAGAGGAGGTAGCACATGCTGTAAGTACTTGGAATCAATGATTCCTTGTATATGATACTCATGTCAAAGTGTATGTATAAGATAATGATTTCTGCTCTGAAGTATCGAAGCATTCAGTTTAAAGACCTGAGTTGCATTGAAAGGGCCAGCCCAAAGCAGCTGTTGAATTCAGCGGATTTTGTTTTCTTTTGAAACCAATGGGATGCTTCTGAATTATTCTTAAAAGTGGGAGATCTCTTTCTATCACGTTAGTTTACAAACTGCTCGGCCATTGCAGGACTCGGCACCAATCAAGAGAAACCTCAGGGCTGAACCTAATTCCCTCCTATGTTACAAATCCATTCTGTTAGCTGCACAGAACCTGCTCAGATGTAATTTGCATGCAGGGATATTTCTGTTCTGCATTTAGCCCCTGCTTCAAGACAGGCCATTCCTCCCATCCATTCATGTGTTTCAGGATCACTTCCGAATTATCATTTGGAAATCTGTGGATAGAAAAGGCTTTCTGCTGCAGAAGCTTTTTAGGAACCCTTGAGGGAAGATGACTTTGACTGCAGGATGGGGGCTAAACCTACAGTCCTGTACGTCTTTGTAATATCCTTGCTCTTTCACACAAGCAATGCCTAAGGAAGTCTGTAGCCCTCCTGACATCCAATTAGGCAGTCACTGAATTATTGATACTCTGCTTATTACTGGTTCCATTTTTAAACACTGCTTCTTGTACAACATTAGAAGAGGAGAAAAAAGAATCTTGCACTAGCATACTGTGGTTCGTAGTCAATTTTTGGTAGCTGCGTGGAAATCTAAAAAAAAAAAAAAACATTCCCTCCAGTGTGAAAGAGCAGTATGAATTCTAGAAGCCTCTTTGTGTTCTTCCTTTTCTCATTAAGATTGATTTTGTTAAGCTGACTGCAAATATCAAGCCATCCATTAAGGCCCATTGGGAATTCTTTGCCCTCTCTCTTTCTCTCGTTTGATCTTCTGTTTTGCTATGATCTTTACTTTTGCTCTTTAAGGTTGTTTTTTTTTTTTTAAAGGACAATTTTGGTCAAACATTGGTCACTATTCATTAAGACGATGATAATTTTCCACCTGCTGTTTGGACTTAAGTGCCTCATTAGGCTTCCTCCTTTCTCTAACCTCCCCGCCTCCACCTCTATATATTTTGGCTTCAGCAATGTTTCTGGTGGTCTAAGAGGTATAATTTATCTGCACCATCCCACCAACGCAAAGCAAATTATCTCAGCCTTCCTTCTTTGTGGCTCATGCTTCTCGGTCCCTCTAAGACAGCCTGAATCCTGGTTCTGGAGCAGATGCGTGTGGGGTGCAAGTTCAGTCTTGAAAAACGGGGGATATGCCAAAGGAGGTGAATAATGAGGAAGAATCTGTGCTGAAGCAGCTGAAGGTGGCATAACCCTAGAGGATAATTCATATGCTGAATCAGGAGCAGATGTCAATAAAGACAGCTTGTCTGAGTATTTGGATGCTGATTCAGTAGCAAGTTGCATTGATGGGATAGGCTTGTCAGACAACCTGTTTGTAAAGACCAATGTTGACTGTAAAAATGGTGGGTTGTTAGAGGGAGGTGACATTTTCCTGGAGGCAATAAGCACAGAAGAAACATCTTTCAAAAATGACAACCCAACAGATTTTTTCAGGGGTTCCTATGGAAAAATCCTATCAGCAAACAGATTTTTTTTTTAAGGCAGGGGAATATTTTCCAAATACTTAAGACATCTCAGTGTGGCCATATTGCTTACGCATCATGCCAAAATGCAAAAGTGAAGTTTTTGGAAATGCAGTCTGGGGGTGAAACCTACCAGCCCACTCATTCAATAAAGGGGCTTCCCACCAGTAGGAACAGTATTGTGTGGGTATATATATCTGCTGTGGAGGTTACTCTAAGGAATAAAAATATTGTGTTTATATTAGGTTATTATATTCACCAAAGTATAGAAAACTATTTTTGGACAATAAGAATCCTCCAAGTCAAACTTGCTGATTGCTCGGAAAGGTACATTGATCTAAATGGTACTTATTAGGCCATTATTATTGTAAATTACTCATCTTTATTGGGTATATAGCATGTAGAAGATTATTAACTCAGGTATGCATACAATTAAGCATAAACCAAGTCACAGTTAGTGTCACAAGTTGAGGGTGACTCTACTAAGTGTTCTAGTGTCCACTTAGTAATTAACTGACATTAGATGCATCTCCCCAAGACTCCAGGACTGCAAGTTTTGAACATGGTACCCAAAGTTCAGAAGGGTTACTTCTGAATGACTATTTTAAATGCAATAGAAGGAAGAAGCCTTAGATTCACAGGGAATAATATGAATTAAGTAAATTTATTTTTTGTTCTGTTTCTTTGTTCCATCTGCACTTTACACCTGAACTATTCTCAGAGGTAAGTTTGGCATATCACAGTTCTGTTGTATGGTTTAACTTAGGGAGGAAGCTATGGCTATTTACATACAACCCATAGTGACCTTGTAGTTTAGCATTTTCCAGAGGATCCGACTCTTGCTAATATCACTGAGTATACATCACCTGGGTTCATTTTTTATGATAAAATTGTGTTTTGGCAATGATTCGTAAATTTAATATGAAGGCATGTGTCCATATATACACATAAAATAGTGAGTTTGAAAACTGGAGGCGAGACCAAGAGAGGTTCTACTATGGAAGAGTCTTGAAGAAGATAGTAAACTAATTGTATAGATAAGAGCTCAAGGGTTAAAAAAAAGAAGACCAAAAGCAGAGATGGAGAAAGAAATAGTCTTGTCTGAGAATTTCTGCCCTTCACTAATGAACTCTCTTTATTTACACAGGAAATGCCATCAGACCAATAGCTCTTCGAGCTGTTTCTGCAATTGCTAGAGCCCTTCCTGGTTTTCCTATCTTAGCAACAGGAGGCATTGACTCAGCTGAAAGCGGCTTGCAATTTCTTCATAGTGGTGCTTCTGTTTTACAGGTATTTATTTCCCCCCTCTCTCTCTCTTTTCTTTTTTCTTTTTCTTTGAAACAGTACAAGAATTTGTTTTGAAGAAAGATGAGGAAGAGGCTTAAGCCTCAGCCAATTTTTCCTTCATGTCTTCGCCTTTTCTCAGCCATTGTTGTCCGTCGTTTATTTAATTTATAATCTACCTTTCTTCCATAGTTGGCCTAGCAATAGATGTGAATAAATATGAAAAAATACCTAAAATGTTAAGAATTGTAAAACATAAGAAGGAGACGTTAATCATTATAAACATGAAATCTAAAATAATTGCACAATGCCAATATCACAAAAACTGTTTGTAAATAACAGGTGGATCTCTAAAGGGAATATTATGTACATTTTGGTTACTGCTCTTTGACGAGGATGTTATAGAACTGAAAAAAGTACAGATAAAGGTAATCAAAATAGAAAAAAATGAGCAGGAATCCTATGTATAACGTATATAACGTATGTATAACATGTCACTTTTTAAAAATAGCAGATAAACAGGTATATAAGGAAAGTTATTACAATCAAGGATGATGAAGAAAAAGTAAATGGAAGTTCTCCCCTTATTTCACAATAACATCTATGTTAATACAGTGAATAAAATGGTAAAAAGGTATTAAACATACCTAAAAGAAAGTATTGTGTTAGTAACCCATTTAATTAGTAATGCTCTGTCCATAACCTGAAGGGTTTAAAGGGAGATTAGAGAAATTTATTGAAAATAAGATTATCAATGGATAATCATTATAGAGATATATTACTTCTAGTATTAAAGGTAGTATTGCTCTTAATACCAGATGCAAGACTAGATAACAGGAATCTTGCTGTTATATTCATATCCTGCCTGAGGCTTGCCATAGGCATGCTGAACTTGATAAGCCTTGGGTTTAATCCAACAAAGTTCTTCGTATTTTATTTTGATTTCAGACAAATTATCTTTCAATTTATTTTATGGTAATCTTAGAAAGCTGGTAAAATACAAACTAGCAATGTTACAGTTAGATCGATTTGGAACATATAAAAAGAGTGTTCATCCATTGTTTTTCACCAGTCCCAAGAAAATGGATGTCACAGAGTTCTGGTTACCATAAATTAAAATGGAGATGCTCATTGGTTCTACAAATAATTTGATCTTTGACTGAAAAAAATCTGGATGATCACTAAATTGCAGTAAAAATGTATACGGAAAATAACTTTTAATCTACTGTCTAGCATAGTAGAAAGAGAGCTGTGTTGTCAAAAGTCAGGAGTCTGGTAACACCTTTTCCAATTAGCACATCTCCAACCAATACTAAAGTTTATGCTTTTTAATAACATGTTGTGAATTTTTGGCATTTTCACTTGTAGCAGACACTCATGGTACCTAAGAGGATAATGATTGGAATTGATTTTTTTTTTAAATGGATGGAAGGAGAAACAGTCAGAAAGGAACATTCAAGACATTCTGCTTGCAATGGTCACCAGAAAATTAGAATTATTATTTCCATCAGTGAAAATACAGAAACCCGAGGCATATAGGAATGGGGGGAAAAAAAAAAACCCAGACTGAGGTAGTCTCAGATAGGAAGAAGTGGAATTGTCAATGCTTTAAAAATTCTGTTTTTTAAAGCTGAAATTTTTTTGTTTGTTTAAGGGCAGATTTAAAATTGTGTCAGTTGCCTTAAGTCAGGGGTAGGGATTTTTTTTTTCTGGCAACAAATCTTGCAAGATTTTTGAAATCTCATGAAGTCACTCACAACACCAACATTGTGTAACATTTGACAAATATGTAAGAGTTCATCTGTAACAAATATCAGTTTTGACAGCTCAGACCTCGTTTAGGGGTACAATAGATTTTTGATCTCTTTGGAAAGTCTGGGATGTTCTTCTGAAAAATCCTTTAATTCCTAAAATCCCAGAAATTAAAAAAGTGTGTGTGTGTGTGTGTGTGTGTGTGTGTGTTTGTTTGTGTATACAGCCTTACTTTATAATTAATTAAAATGAATTAATAAATATTACTCTCTGTATGTGTGTGTGCATACATACATACATACATACATATATACATACATACATACCACACACACACACACACACACACACACACACACACACATATATATATACATATATATATATATGAGATATTTCATTCAAATTTTAAATTAATGTTTTAAATGTTAAATATTGTCTAGCCACAGATAAAATTACATTATGGAACAGATTCTCATGTTTAAATAAAAGTTACTAATATTGTCAGAAAATTTCTGACAATAAATTCTTAGACTATTATAAACAATACTCCCTTCCCCGCCCCTTTATTTTTGATCTAGAGTAGCATTGAGAGCAGTATGAAAAAAAGAAAGAAGTATGATCAGCAGGGGAATGTTCCATTGATTTCATTTATGACTACTAATTAGAACTGAACCTCAACCAAAGGACTGTATAACTTCCTACAATTTGTCACACAGCCTCTGAAGATTTCCATTAAAATGTTAGATTAGCTGAAATGTATTATAGTGTTCCTTCCAACTTGCTTAAGGATTTTGATTTGACTTCAAAAATTGATATCTTGATTAGTTTGTTAATGTATAACTTGGCAGAATGATTAGACGGGTGAACGGGTTTGTTATTAATTTATCTGAAACTTGCTTATAATAATACATTTTAAAAATGTAACAGAATCGAGAGCCAAAGAAACCTACATAATAGATTGGCATTCTTACTATCTTTGGAGAATCACAAGAATTGGAATTAGTGAGGCAAGACCAAATCACTTTAGTGCATGAGAAAAGATCAACAATTTCTTTTTACAAAATTATTATCAAAAACTTCAAGGTAGGATAATTTTATGTAGAGTGCAATAACAGCATTGTTTTTAAAAATACCATATTTGAAGGCTTCTGATTAGAATTCCATAAAATATTATTTTATAGCTACTGTTCCCTTCAACGCCATTTGTGCAGGAGTATCTACATATGCACAAATCAGTCTAATTTAAGTTGAGCATCTTTATGTCTCATTGTTTTCAAGAAGAGAAAGTTAAGCAAATAATTAGTTTTTCCATTAATAGCCAACAAAGTATAAATAAGCTTAATTTTAGCTGTATTCTGATTACTTTTTAACAAACATTGCAACACTCTGTACGACAGTGGAATGAGAGAAGAATCTGAGATGAAGAAGTCCTGGTAGACTCATCTCAATGAGAGCATCTTCTGCATATTAAATAGTTGATTACCATATTTTTCGCTCCATAAGACACACCTTTTTTCCTCCAAAAGTGGGTGGAAATGTCTGTGCGTCTTATGGAGTGAATATGGGTGACAGGCAGCAGCGGCGAACAGCGGCAGTGATCCCCGCCACCTGGAACAGCTAATCGGCGGTATTCCGATCCAACCGCCGATCAGCTGCTTGGAGGCAAAGGCTCCAGCGTTCACCGGCGGAGGCAGCAGATACGGAGGAGGAAGCAGGCTGTTTGCTGTTTGTTTGCTGCAAGGACGCTAGCCAGATGAATACCGGATGGACGCTGGGAGGCAGAGTGAGATTTTTTTTTCTTGTTTTCCTCCTCTAAACCTAGGTGTGTCTTATGGTCAGGAGCGTCTTATGGAGCGAAAAATACGGTAGGTAAGCAGAATATGGATATCTCACAAGCACACATTAAGAGAGTCCAAGATTGAGTTAGCTGAAAGTTAACATTTTCCAAAAGTAGGGTAAGGAATTCTCTGGCCCATAAGGTTGTGGCAAAATTGTTAACAGTCTGGGGTTGAAATTATCAGTGGTCAATTACTGAAGTCAGTGGCAAAGTTTTGTTACCGCCCTGCCTTAAGAAATAGTCCATACTGAAGCCAAATGTCTATCTACCGAGCAGGAGCAAGGAGAAGGCCAAAATTTCCCAAAAATCAGATGTAGCTAGTAACAAAGCCACAGGAGATTATTATTTATTATTATTATTTATTAAATTTGTATGCCGCCCAACTCCCAAGGGACTCTTCATTGGAAGATTAATGAAGATTAGTGATTAGACTCTTCATTGGAAGCAAGGGGCACAAAGTTAGGCTTTCATAACAGTGCCAAGGTTCAGTTATTCATAGAAAGAGCCTTTATATGATGAAAGTTGCCAGCTTCTACCCAAACATATTAGACACTGGTCAACTCTGATATCAGAAAATGGTCTACTTGGGAGCAAGAATTTTTTTTTTTTTGAAATGGCAATTTATCCTAAGCCTGCCTGTTGTTTCTTTTCTCTCTAGCTTTCAACACAGAGTTGAGAATGTTCTTTTAGTCTGAGTAGCTAAGACTCAGAACTGAATCAGGGTATACAGATGCAGAATCAGTAAGGTATTTTTCAGTTTGATTTATCTGACCCCCAGAGTGAAATCTTACAGATGCGTCTTCCCATACCCTCTCTGCCTCTAGTTGCTGATTTCTTGCCAGGGGTATGACAGAATATCAGATATTCAGTAAATGAAAGGAACTCAGAGACCAATAGAGTAACATGGCTGTGAAACGTGATTCACATATTGATAGGAAATCTAGAAGCTGTTTCCAGAGCAATCAAGATATACTTTTTGCTTTCTCTTCACATACACAAAAAAGTCCTACTCTTCTATAACCGAAAAAGCACAAGCAAACAAATTTAAAAGTTGCTGCTTTAAATTGTCTCTATATAGGTTTCTCATTTGGAAGTAGAATGATCATTGGAATTCATGTGTTGTATCATTATCTATCTTGCAAAGAAATATTTTTAATCAGAACTGAAAGGCTTATTCTTTGGATTAACTGTTCTGGCTGCTACAAAAGAAATATGCAGTTAGTCTAATGTTAGTTACAGAGAATTCAGACACTTTATTTAGGAAGTGACTTCTTGATAGAAGGTTCCTGAATAATGACTCAGATTGATTAAGGTAACTAAGGTAGAATTAGTTACCTTAGCTAGGTTACTTTATTATAATCTCAAAGGAAGCCATATCCATCTGATCTAGCTACTGTACTTCAAAGTAATCAAAATGTGGGTGGATGTTTGTATATACACAGACACAGACACACATATATATTACACACACATACAGTATGCATGTATGTATATATATATATATCGTGCATATATATATATATATATATACCCGAAAATAGGACATGTCCCAAAAATAAGGCCAAGCCTGATTTTTGGGGTGGGCATAAATATACGCCCTCCCCTGAAAATAAGCCCTAATGAAGGGGTGGGCATGGCCAGCACAGGAGGCAGCCCTTCACTTCACCGGTCACCTCAGGGCTTCTCAGCCCCTTAATTGGATCAGCTGAGTCGCTCCCGCTGCCATTCATGAAACAGCTGATTCGCGGGTGCCGTTCAGGCCCACCACCTCCAACAAGCGTGGCCACTTTTGCAGCCAATTGCGGCTGCAAAAGAAGCCGGAGGCCAAGCGACGCACCCCACACACCTTGCGCCCTCCTTACCTAACGGTGACAGTCACAGCAGGCAATTCCGTCCACGGAACAGCTGCCTTGTGGGTGCCGCTCCGGCCGGCGCCTCCACCAAACGCAGCCGCTTTTGCCATCCATTGCGGCCACAAAAGCATACATACATAAAATAATATACAAACACACACTACAGTATAAAGGTGTGTGTCTGTGTGTGTCTATAAAATTCCCTTCTCACTCTGAGTGGTATATGTCTTCCTCAATCTCAGATCCTGTAGCAGAGGCCTAAGAGATTAAGGTTTCTGCACAGTATCGTAACTGTACCTAACACTACAGCCTTCTGGATAGAAATCTCTGACGTCATTCCTGGGGTCTGTTGGAGCCACTCTCCCAGATAAAGAGCCACAGCCCCGAATGAGGCTGGAAGCTGCTGCTTCCTGTCTTGCCAACTTCATTTTTAACTCATCCAATGGGTTATAAGCTTCCAAAACTGCAGCCAGCCAGCCATAATGACTTGTGAGGCAATGTAGAAAAATACTTCAGTATAACTAGAACTCTGCAAGGATGTGCAAAGCACGTTAACTTGAAACATTTCCAAGTCAAAACGGAGTGTTTCAGGTATGAAACAGTTGAAAACATTTTGCACAGCCCTATGCCTTACTGCTGAAATAGCGTTTACTTAGAAGGAATCTGTTTTGGCCTCCTTTTTTTTTTTTTTTTAGTCTTGCCAAGGTTTCCCTGGCCAGAAGAAGGACAGGACCAGAATTTCCCCCTCAAACAATTCACGATTCCTACACTAGATTCAGGATTTGGTGAAGCTAGCATCCTTCAGAAGATTCTAAGTTTAATTCTGATAGCTCCAAAGAATGTCCTACACTCCACAGGAGGTTTCATCAGAGAGGTTCTTCCTTCCCCTCCAACTGTGTTATTCAATGATTCTAAGGCATGGCAGCGCCTTGATCTATTTGCTTGAAGATTGGATTTTTTCCCCCTTCCTTTAAAAACTTTCAGAAGAACTTTACCTGGGTATCTTTTCTTCTCCAGGAGTGAATTTCACTGTAGAAAATGGAGATCTAGCAAGTCTCCCGCCTCTGGGAAGTGCTGAGATGAAAAACGGATTAATATTTAGATATATTTATGTTTAACAGAATGTTACATTCCATCTCAACATATTTTCTTTTCTTTTAAGTAAGCCCTTTTTCCTAAATCTTTGGTATGACAAATAAGACTTTCATCCCGATTCACATATCTCTTCTTCCCATATGCATGTCCTCAACCCAGTCACATCTTTCTCTTTGGTGTATGTTTTTCTTAAAAGGCTTTTGAGGCAGAGACATGCATTTTTAAAAAATCATCTTACTATGGGAAATTAAAAATGGAGACAATTATAGAAAATTCCAATTGAAAGAGAAATTGCATTATCAAATATGCCATAAAAGCACAAAAAATATTAAAGTAAAATCACTTCAGAGCAGCCTGTATGATTCAATTGTAGATCAATAGTGTGTAGTTAATGCATTAGCAGTAGAGCATTAATTTGCAATTACGGCAGGTGATCTGATCCTCTATGTGCTGTCCATTGACATAAATGACCTTTTGTTGAAAAGGATTCTGCAGGCATTATTTCTAGCAGCTGTAACGAGAAAAGAAATAGAACAAGTCACTTTTGATCTCTCTTGCTCTCTCTCTCTCTCTGTCTCTCTCTCTGTCTCTCTCTCTCTGTGTCTCTCTCTCTCTCTCTCTCTCTCACACACACACACACACACACACCTAGAAATATTTTGTGTGAGAGATAGAGACAGCAAGATCCTGAAATAGAGAGATAGAGAGACAGACAGACTCATTTGAAAATGAAATTAGGTCTGTTTTAGCCATTGAATTCTTTGAATATTCACTTCAGCGGTGGGTTGCGCCCGGTTCGGCCCGGTTCTGCGAACTGGTAGCGGTGGCGGCGGGAGGCTTTGCCCACCAGCCCGGGATGCTTCTGCGCATGCACAGAAGAGTTGCGCGTGCGCACGAACCGGTAGCAACGGCATTTAGAACCCACTACTGATTCACTTGTTGTATTAGAGAAAATATATTCATCCTTTTGGCCAGGATATTGAAAAATGAATGAGGTTCTAATGATGTATTCTTTCTTCCATCCTGGATTTATTCACTGAATGAAAATGTTGTTGAACGGTTCATCATAAATCTTGCTGCTTTTAAGCAATTTTCACTGATGGTGAAATTGGAAATGTTAGACCTGTAAAGTTGGATCTACTAGTGTCCTTCTGCTGAGCACTGTTTTGCCAGGAGAAGGAATTATTAATAGCTTCACAATCCCAGATCTTGTCAATTGATTTGGAGCAAACTCTAGAATAGATTTGAGGCATACAGACGAGAGGAGAGGAGGAAGGGAGCAATAGGAAATAGGAAAATTCAGCGTGAAAGTTAAGCATATTTGTTTTATGTTAATTTCATTCTCAGTTTTATCCTGTTCCTTTACTAAGACAATGTTAAACAATATTTATTTCTCAACATTGGCTTTGCAGTTGAGGAAGATGAAGGGGAAAAACTCTGACATAGGAGGAAGCATCTACATTTTATAGATTTATCTTCAGCTCTGTAGCTCTGTAATCAGTATTATATTGAAAAGTTTTTTAAAAAACCATGCATTTTCTAAAGCAATCCTCCTGGTCAACAATAGTGTCTGGACTATCTTGCCAAAAGTCATTTCTTCAAAGTATGAAGAAATTGTTTCAGAAACTGAGATTTTTTGTAGTGTTCTAACACCATCCATTTTGCTCTTACAAAACTTGAAAATTATCTGGGCAAAAAGACAAGCAGAAGGAACCGTGTCTTGTCTGTATGAAAGGGGGAAGGTGTTGCTTTATTCCTATAGGACTTTAGGGGTCAGAGAACTTTTCTTCTTTTATAGATCAGAAATACGCTTCTTTCGTGGACACAAAATTGAGTTCACAAATTCTTACAGCCAAGCTGATGGAGCCCAAAAGCAATTTTAACAGAAAGAAAATATAGCAGTTTTGAAGGAATAGGCTCAAAAGGATGAGAGGTTAATCACTCCATGACTAAATTGAGGTCCCAAGACAGAAAAATTGTTTTGCTAGCTAGTTTTGATAGACTTGCTGCTTACAAAAATATGGCCCCTGGAGTACGGGCCTCAAAATTCTTGCTTTCAGTATTGTTCATTACAGATCTCTGTCTGTCAAAAGTGCAGGCCAATAAAAGTTCATCCAGAATGGACTCCAAAAAGAGAATTCCTTGCATTTTAGCTCTCTCCGTGCCCTTCTCCTTAGTGTTTTCAGTCTCAGTGTTTTAAGACAGTTTCCAAATAGGTAGACCTGTTGATGTCTAGATGGCCTGGACTTCTTGGCCAGCCATCTTTCAGTCCTGACATCTTTCTCTATTAAGCCGAAGCAAAAACCTTCCCTAGGAGCGGCAGTGGTAAAATTACACCTGTAATAATGCTCCATATTTTAACTCCGCTCTCTATTTTACAAAAGAAAGGAAACTTTCTTCATTTTAAGTTATTTAAATGATTTTGCTTCAAAATAGTTAAGTCTGATTTTAAAAAGGGATTGGTGGTTTTTTAAAAATACAAGTTTTTGGCTTTCTTTAATCCTCTCTTCCCAGGAGAAAGAATTTAAAGACATTTGTAATATACATACACACTCCCTGGTTATCAAAAATGCAATCACTTGATTTTACGATACATAAAGTAATGTGAGAAAATTTGATAAAAGATGAGAATTTAAAATGGATAGTTTACCATCTTTTACTGCTATGAAAAAACCACAAATTAAAAGGAAGGTAGCAAACATACATTTTTCTGCTAATACTAAAGTTAGCATGAGTAGAAAAGCAATGCACAAGTTGATATTAGGCTAGATAAATATATTTTATTTGGGCTCTTAATAGGATTGAGACATTTTTCAGTTATGAGAAATACTCATCATTTATATAAAGACATGAAAAGAGTTTGGCTACATCAGATCAAAAGACCATATATCCGACCAACAGTTCCCACAGAAGCAAAGCAGGCACTTCCAGGAACCTCAAAACCAGACGATACTATGTATTTTTATTATTTGATTTGATTTATATACTGCACATCTCACTGAGACCACTGTAAGCAACAAAACTAATTTTAAAACAATAGAAATATCAGATAAGAATAATCAAAAGCATACAAAGGAAAAAAAACAACAACCCACCATTCAATAGTCCTTGCTCATGTTGGGCTCCAATATCTTAGCAATGAATTTAGGGAATTGTTTTCTATCAGGTCATCTTATTGGTTCTTTTTGTGTACGGTTTTCAGACCAGACCAATTTATTTAATATATAGATAGATAGATAGATAGATAGATAGATAGATAGATAGATAGATAGATAGATAGATAGATAGATAGATAGATAGATAGATAGATAGATATAAAACTATCATCAGCATGAGCTCATTGGTCAACTTTTTTTTTTAACATTTGGGTGGCATTCTTTATTTGAAGGGAGCAAGGAAGAAGAAACCAGGGCATCAATTAAGTAATGTCATGAGCAACCTTCTCTGCAGTCATGTAATTTTGATATGTCTCTGCATCAAAAGCAAATTCCATTCAATAATTTTAAAGCAGAGGTACGAGATAATTGTCTGGTTCCAACAGAGATTGACTATAAAGAGAAAAGGCCAGAAAGAATCATATAGATTCCTCATCCAGGCTTACTGGAACTTTTAATTGTTTCTTAAATTTTGGAAATTACCAGTGAAACAATTAATAGTATTTAATTGGTCTCATGATGCCTTGAGCAAGGATGAAGGAATGCTACAACGAAACTGGTGATGCATGAATTAGGATTAATTTTGTCTTCCAAAACTACTGTAGAACCAAATAAAGGTGAAGATTTATTTGGACCAGTTCTGTATTTAATCATTACTGAAAGCTCAGTTGAAATATGAATGGCTTTCATAGTTAAAACAACAAGGATGACTGACTCTTTGTTTAAAATGAATGTTCTTATCTCAGTTCATAATCATCACTGTGTTTTTTTAAATATATATTTTCTTTTCTTTAATATACAAAAAATGAATAGAAAAAAACATACAAATTTTTAAAAAATTCATAAATATGAAAGAGGGGCAGCTAAAACATCTAAGAGCCGAGGTGGCGCAGTGGTTAGAGTGCAGCACTGCAGGCTACTTCAGCTGACTGCTAGCTGCAGTTCAGCGGTTCAAATCTCACCGGCTCAAGGTTGACTCAGCCTTCCATCCTTCTGAGGTGGGTAAAATGAGGACCCAGATTGTTGGGGGCAATATGCTAACTCTGTAAACCGCTTAGAGAGGGCTGTAAAGCACTATGAAGCGGTATATAAGTCTAACTGCTATTGCTATTAGCAGACATATAGAAAAAAAACTGAATTGGTAAAGACAGCATTATGCTTCATATGGAGTAGCATTGGGTAATGGTTCCATTACATAGAGAACCAGTTCATAAGTAGAGAGCAAACATATATCATCAGTCCAAGATTCTAAATCTGAAATATCATTTTCTTTCCATTGTAACTCTTTCCTACCCTTCTTGCTCTATAAACCCAAAGTTCTTGATATATTTTAATATGCAATTCAGCTTCACCTTAGTGTCCCTATATTTATCTTTTCAATCTATATTAAGAAACTTATTAAATAAAAATGGGCAAAACTGGAACAAGTCCATATTCCATTTATCAATGTCCCGTCAATCATTTTACACTTCCAGTCTTATGAAGTCGATGACCAATCCTTTCAAACATTATCTAACTGATACATTAAACTTGGAAAAAAATGAATATGAATATATTCATTTTTTTCCAAGTTTAATGTACCAGTTACATAATGTTTGAAAGGATTGGTCATTGACTTCATAAGACTGGAAGTGTAAAATGTAAAGTGTGTGTGTGTGTGTGTGTGTGTGTGTGTGTGTGTGTGTGTGTGTGTGTGACACATAGAAAATAACGGACTGTCATTGTAAGCAACTGCCTGGATGGCCCCTGGATAGGGGGGGCCGAAAGGCGAAAGGAAGCAGTATGCTCCCTCCCATATTTGGGTATACCAGGTGATTCAACAGAAAAAAACACATATATCCTTGTCCCTGGAACAAGCTGATAGGGAGGAGATCCTGTGGCTCAGAGGTTAAAGCATTTGCCTAACAAGACAAGCTGCCCAGTTTCGAATCCTATAAGGGGTATGGCTAGCTGATGAAATAGATCTATACTAGTCTCCCTTTATTTGTTTATCAGTAAAAATATGTCACACACACACACACACACACACACACACACACACACACATATACACATACATTAAACTTGGGGAAAAATGAATATATACTGTATATATTTAAAAATTTCTGAGTATCTAATTTTGTAGGACTAGAATTTGTAGCTTCACAAATATTAGCTGCATTTGACTAAAGTATGATACACAATATTCAAAAAAAGTTTCAAGTTTTAGTTGGCCATTTCCTTTTTTAATAAGAACTTTATATTTAATGAGGATCAATGCCTCTTGCCTAAAATATTTTAATGCCGTTTTCTGTACTTTCCAAAATATTATCATAAGCTTATGGAAATGGTTTCTTTTGAATTAAAAAAAATTAAGATAGATCTTCCATTAATGCTTTTCTAAAAGTAGGAAAAATTGTTTTAACTTTTTAAACTAAAAGCGATATAAAATAAAAACAGTGATAAATTTGCTTCCTACGCAATACATGATAATAATACTTCATGCATACTTTTAGTGCTTTATCATTATATTTCAAGGAAAAGTCAACCAGTTTAAAGGTAAAAATACAAAATAGCTTGTCTATTCTAGGACCTTTCAAAGATACAAAGATACTGAGTAAAGAATTTTCATAGCTTATCCCATCAATATGAAATTGCAAGGTCAAAGGATGACTTTTATTTATTTATTTATTTTATTTATTTATTTGTTTGTCAAACATGTACAAGATAGCAGGTATAGGTATAAACATAAACATAATCAAAGTGAATACAGATAGATGAGGACAATAGGACAGTAGGACAGGGACGGTAGGCACGCTGGTGCGCTTATGCACGCCCCTTACAGACCTCTTAGGAATGGGGTGAGGTCGACAGTAGACAGTCTAAGGTTAAAGTTTTTTGGGTTTACATTAAGTTTGTATCTATTGTGTGCTCGTGTATTGTTGTGGTTTAGGCTGAAGTAGTCATTGACAGGTAGGACATTGTGACAGATAATTTTATGAACTACATTTAGATCGGTTCTTAGGCTACGTAGTTCTATGTTGTCTAAGCCCAAAATTTCAAGTCTGGTGGAATAAGGTATTCTGTTGTGAGTGGAGGAGTGGAGGACTCTTCTCGTGAAATATTTTTGGACTCTCTCAATTGTATTAATGTCCGATATGCAGTGCGGGTTCCAGACAGGTGAGCTGTATTCGAGAATTGGTCTAACGAACGTTTTGTATGCTCTAGTTAGCAGTGTAATGTTGCCAGAGAAGAAACTACGCAGGATTAAGTTGACTACTCTTAATGCCTTTTTGGCAATGTTGTTACAGTGGGCTTTGACTTCTTAATAGGGTGGCATTTGGAAAGCTCTTTTACTTAACAATCTTCTGTCGTTTAGTTCCAAAGCTGAGCTAAGTCTACATCTTTTGGAGGAAGCAAAATGGCACTCTTGTAAATGTTTGAATTTTATCAATTCAACAAAGATCTGGAGGAAAGGATTGCAGAGTGAAACATTTGTGATCTCCCATGAATGCACTGCCATTGCTAGAGCATAGATGAAAGAGCCCTGGAAACATCTCCAAAACTTATTTTTCTGTCCTTTGACATTGTTTTTAAAGGCAATACATGGAGATAAGTCAGTTTTGATAGTATAAATAACATGTACAACAATTAACATAGGAGAATAGTCTGTGTTTGCAAGGTACTTCTTTGTATCCTGCATTTTGGACAATGGAAATGCAAGCATTTCCAATCATTGACATAACAAATCTACCGAGAATGTGTACAAAATGATAATATCACTATGGATTTTGAAGATTACCCACAGGGAACAATTCTGTGAAGGAAGACTAAGTGGATTAATCAACAGCGGCTGCCCCAAACTAGTGCTCCTCAAATATATTAAACCAACTTGCATAATTCCCCACAGTAAATTCTGTAGTGACATGTGCTAACTATAGTTTTCTAATAAACCATACATCTCATAACAAATCCCAAACCGTGTTCTCCTGCCTTTGTATTCTTAGTTCAAGAATTTTCTAGCCATAGAATCACTTGGCTGCTTCCAACTCTGGGAATACAGATCCTTGGGATGAGAAAACATAGTAAACCTACTATTTATTTAATTAATTTAATTTATAGCAATTGATCTCTCCTAAATGATGCATTTCAAAAGGCAGTTTGGTTCAGAGTGAAATCATTCAATGGTACTACTTCAACGCATGCTTTCAAATCATAATGTAACTCATCTAACTCTACTGCATATTGTTTTGAGGGTCAAACATACTCTGTCTGCCTTAATTTTGTACTAATTGTAGCCATTTCAAGCCCACCAAAACATGTTTATGTTAGTAGCTTTTCCATTATCTGAACATGCTTCTTATCTGCGTTCCACAATTTGTTCCTACAGAAATCTCATATTTATAGGCAGGCATCACTATTATCTACAAACTAGTAGTTGGACCTGATAGCTTCCTGATTTACAATAATTATGCTGTTATTTCAGTTTATCTCATAAATAAATGATAACCATTAATTAGAAATCAAAACTCTTGTATATTTCAAATGCATGAATATTGTCAAAAAAGAACAAGGTTTCAACAAGGCAATTTGACTTAGTTTAAGCATATAGAACATTATAGTTTTATCTACCTATCCAGCCTTCCCTTGTTTTTTCCAAAGAAGTAAGGAAAGTGTTCCTCGTATATTTAAAAATTAGAAGCCCTTAGCAAACAAAGACATTTAAATAAATCATTGGTTGAATTTTACAGTTAAATAACCTGTGGAGGAAATTATAAAGATAATCTCTATAATTGTTCTGAAGAAATGGAAAGAGGGAGGAGAGAGGGAGAAAGAAAGAAAAAGAGAGGGAGCGCTTAAATCTATGGGAAGCATAGCAGACCTAATTAATGCTTGCAGTGTTCCTCCAGAGAAACAGGTTTTAAGTAATGTAAATGGGCTGCATAAGAAATGTTCTTGTGCATATTTTATACTTATTCCTTGTTTCTTCCTGCACAGCTGTATGCACATTATTTTAAAGGGTAACATGTATTTTTCCCTCCCGGAATAAAAAGCTTGTAATATAGCACTTGATACCAGAAATGAAAGTTTTATAATGCTATCTGGGATGTTATTAGCTGTGGCCTTGAAAGTTGAATGAGTTAATTATAGATGGCCAGTGTCTGTGTCTGTGTGAATGCAGGTGGGCACATTTAATATCTTTTTTCCCCTTGAGATAGTTGACCATTTTATATTTCTTGACACATGCAAGGATACTTGGCTTGTTTAGGAATAATAAAACTCTGTTAGTAATACAGTTCACTCATATGAATATTAGGAAGCTACCATAAGGTGGATCAGGGAGTCCTATGTGCTGACTTAATAGCAGTTTTTTGGGGGGGGTTTCCAACTCTGTCTGGATATACTGAGAATTGAACCCAGAACGTTGCATGCTAAAGAGATGCTACGTAACTAAAACCTCAGGAGCTGCATAATACATTCTACATCTATATTACATGTTAGATACAAGGATTGCCTCTAATAGCATAGGTACTATTAGATGATAGAATATATCTTTTTATTATGTAATGACTTTTGTTATGGGATAGCTTTGCAGTTATTCTGCTCAAGAACAGTAAATTTAATCTTCTGGTTCTAAAACCTGTATAAAACCCTCATTAACATTACTGGATCCTATTAATAATTGTGTGCATTGAAATAAATTTTGCTGTACTACACTTCTATAATTAAAAAATATAGAATACTTGAAATTAACCGAAATGACAGAACATAAACTATGAAATGTTGATGACTGGTACACTGACTACGTAAAGAAAAGGAAGAGAGGGAAAATGCAGAATGGTTTGTTCATTCCTTTCAATGTGTTTATTACTTGCATAGTAGATTAGCAGGTGAAGCAATCCAGGATTAGTGGATGTCTTATGAAGTCATACATTCTGAGCAGCTGTTGTCTATGATTATTAGATACCAAGCCTTCTGATCATAACGTCTATACACTTTGTGCACAATTATTAGGCAAGCTGTATTTTGGAGGATTGATTTTATTAGTGAACAACTACTACTGTGCTCTCGGTCAATCCAAAATGTTAATAAACCTCAAACCTGAATATTTAAGAAAGTAAAAGTGAGGTTATGGCTTTCTTAGGAGAATATCTATGTGTGCACAATTATTGGGCAACTGTTAGTGTGCAGAATTATTATGCAACTAAATGAAAAATGAAAATTTTCCCATCTCACTCATTTATTTTCATCTGTTAAAGTGAGAATAATAAACAAAATTAAAAATGAAAATTTTCCCATCTCATTTATTTTCATCTGTTAAAGTGAGAATAATAAACAAACAGCTCAAACTTTACAAATAAACATTTCTGACAGTTCAAAATAACAATCAGTGACCACTATAGCCACCCTTCTTTTCAATAACAGTCATAAGCCTTCCATTCATCTGTCATCAGAAACTGAGTCTCAGTTTCTTGATCTGTTGACTATCAACTTTTTGTGCAGCAGCAACCACAGCCTCTCAGACACTGTTCAGAGAGGTGTATTGTTTTCCTTCACCATAAATCTCCTGTTTAATAAGAGCCCACAAGTTCTCAATAGGGTGAGGGTCAAGTGAGGAAGGGGGGCATGTCATTATTCTTTCATCTTTAAGGTATTTACTGGCTAGCCATGCAGTGGAGTATTTCAATGCATGCGATGGAGCATTGTCCCGCATAAAAATCATGGTCTTCTTGAAAGATGCAGACTTTTTACTGTACCATTGCTTGAAGAAAGTGCCTTCTAAAAACTGGTAGTAGGTTTGGGAGTTGATTTTGAGTACATTTTCAACACGAAAAGGTCCAACTAGTTCATCTTCAATAATACCAGCCCATACCAGTACATCACCTCCACCTTGCTGGCATCTGAGTCGAAGTGGAGCTTCGAGGTGGCGCAGTGGTTAGAGTGCAGTACTGCAGGCTACTTCAGCTGACTGTTCAGCAGTTCAGCGGTTCAAATCTCACCGGCTCAAGGTCGACTCAGCCTTCCATCCTTCCGAGGTGGGTAAAATGAGGACCCAGATTGTTGGGGGCAATATGCTGACTCTGTGAACCGCTTAGAGAGTGCTGTAAAGCACTGTAAAGCGGTATATAAGTCTAAGTGCTATTGCTATTGCTATAGCTCTGTGCCCATTACTGATCCAGCCACAGGTCCATCCATCTGGTCCATCAAGAGTTTTCTGAGCACTGAACACCTTGTACTTCTGGGCACTCCAGATAGGTTGCAGTTCTGAAATATGACAGCACTGGAGGATTATGGGTTCCTGGTAGCTTCACGTTTGATTCTTCTCAAATCTTTGGCAGTTAAGGTGCGTCTTTTTTTCTCAACAGGTTTCTTGCGACCCTGTTGACTATTTGCAACAAAACGTTTTCTGGTTCTGTGATCACACCCCAATATCTTAGAAATTTCAAGAGTGCTGCATCCCCCTGAAAGACTTATTACAATTTTTGACTTTTCAGAGTCAGTTAAATCTCTTTTTTAGCCCATTTTGCCTGAGGAAAAGAAGCTGCCTAATAATTATGCACACCTATATATAGGGTGTTGACCACCTTAGGCCACACCCTCTCTCATTACACAAATACAAATCACCTGATATGCTTATATCCACTAAGCATTCAAGTTTATACAGCTTGCAGGTAGAAAATATGCATGACAATGATGATATGGTCAAAATACTCACTTGCCTAATAATTGTGCACACGGTGTAAGAACACATTTCCATAATAACATTGGATGTCTATTTACTTTAGGTATGCAGTGCAATTCAGAATCAGGACTATACCGTAATTGATGATTACTGCACAGGGCTGAAGGCTCTGCTATATCTGGAAAGCCTTGAGGAACTTCAAGACTGGGAAGGACAGAGCCCACCAACCATACAGCATCAGAAAGGAAAACCTGTACCGAAAATTTCCGAGTTGATTGGAAAGGTAGGATAATGGTTGCCTTTGGTTTCTTGCTTTGTTTCTTAATATTTAGCTGCAAAAATGTGTTATATTATATTATATCATGGTGTAAACAATTCTTTTGTCTTTCTGAGGGAAGAAAATGCAATGGTCACAATTTCAGCTATGTTTATCTCCTCCATTGCCAAGTTAGACTCAACAAAAATGCCAGTGGTTGCAAAAAGGCTGCTGCTGTGGGGCCAGTTATAAACATCTCTTGTGCTGGTATGTGAGAAAAGTGATTGCCTAATCCCATTGAGCCTTACTGATTACTGAAAGATAAATTGTGTTTATTATTGTGATGTTGTGGATTTGGCTAGTATTTTGTACAGACTTAACTAAGTAATTGTGAATTATTCATTTGTGTAATTATTCAGATTTTTAGAATAGGGGCAGGGAATACTGTTTGTGTGAAATGATTGCCAGTCTGCAGAAACAATCCAATGTGTGTTGAATATGGGGCCTGTGTTTATGGGGAGAGATCCTACAGCAACCTAATCTTGACAGCGTCTATGGAGATTCTCAGTCATCCAGGTCATGGTTGTCCCAAAGGTGTTTTTTCAAAGGCAACTGGACTTCCTTTGTTTTTCCTTGAAGATGTTTCGCTTCTCATCCAAGAAACTTCTTTAGTTCTGAACTGAAGAAGCTTCTTGAATGAGAAGTGAAATGTCTTCAAGGAAAAACAAAGTCGAGTTGCCTTTCGAAAAAGCACCTTTGGGACAATCTTGACAGTGGATACAGGAATAGAGGAAGCCTGGATGCACATTCTGCCTCCCCTGATAAAAATAAATACTACTGAAAATGTTTCGATGTTTTTCTGTTTTGTTACCTTTCATCCTAAGACTTTGAGATAAAGATGCAGCCATTGTTGCAGATTTAACAGGGAAATACACAGAACTGATTTGGATTGCTGCAGAAATTAGTTGAACTTTTATATTAAAGCATTATACCTTCACACACCATTACTGAAAAATCTCAATAAGATCAACACAATTAATATACCTTACCTTATGCTCTATTTAAAATATAGTGAGGTGAAGAAAGTAAGGAAGATGACCTTGATGGAGATATGCAGGCTCTGTTGCTTAGGCAAAAGGAGATGAAGGATTTTCAGCCCAGAACAATGAGCTCATACTCAGAAGTAGCTCAGGCAGATGCCTCCCTAATTTATATTAAACTATATGAAGGAGGGGAGATACAACACAATTGCAAAGTTCTATTATTATCACCAATCTCAATAAAAGTAGCTTTTGCCTCCCTATGGATTTCCTGGTCTGTTCTACTGGTGGGGCTGTGGGATACAAATCATACACAAGATAGGATCTTTTTTATAAAGTGACTTTCTTGACTTGCAGGTAAAGCATTGTCGATTTCCAAGAAAAGTGAAAGAATAAGTCAAGATGAATTTAAGTCAACAAGATCTCTTTTGGAATCATTTGACAGTGGGGTATTCAAAGACTTTCAAAATTACTAACAGGAGGGGAAAATAACAGGAAACATGGACTATTTAGGAAAAGATACTAAGTTTAGGAAGTCATGAACCTTTCCTCCCTAGTGATGAATGGCCTTGGGTCTTGCCTCTATGCTACGATTTTAAAGTCACCACCCTATGTATTGAAAATTCCTGGCCCTTTCCCTTAAGTTGCCAAGATCCATAGTACCAGTCTGAGGTAAATTTGTGGTGTTTTCTCTTTCTGTCACTGTGCCTTATAGGCGAGATACTATATGTTCACATTTTTAGCTCAACTTCAAGTTGTACTAGTAAATTCCAGAACCTGAGGATATTGTCTGCATTTTAGAAGGGAAAAGAGGAATAACCATTAATTCATTCATTTCTCATCCAAGACTTTCAGCAGTTAGCATCAATTAAAACATCCATGGTAATTATAGAAATAAATCATCCATAGTAAAATTTATTGAAAACTAAGTCATAATAAACCAATTAAAAATATAGTCAATTTCAGTCAAGTTAGCCCCATAATTAGCTGGCATGTTCAACCTCAATGACACCCAAAGTTTGTCTCCTTTACCTTCCTGAACTGGGCAAGTGCCAGAAGTTTTGTTGGCTAGATAAATTCGAATTGGATTTGGCCATTCTGGAAATAGCAAATCAAAAAAGCGGAGATACAAAACTTGAGACATTGTGGCTCAAAAGCTATGAGTGCCATGTCTGAAAACTATCAGTATAAAAGTAGTTATGATTTTTAGTGTGATAAAAGGGAGAATTCTTAATGCATTATTGCATTTATCATATCTCTTTTTAATTAAGTGTAAGTCAAAATCAGATAAAGTCCTCAGCCCAGAAAAATTCACTCCTTTGGAAGAAGATAATTCTTGTATACTATATATAAGTATATATGCA
>QLTV01004118.1:709399-742210 GCA_003457575.1 Thermophis baileyi | reverse complement strand
TTAGAACTTCGCCGTATTCGATCCAACCTAAGCATAGTACATCAAATTATCCGCTACAATGTCCTATCTGTCTATGAATACTTCTGCTTCTACCACAACAATACACGAGCACACAATAGATACAAACTTAATGTAAACCGCTCCAAACTCGACTGCAGAAAATACGACTTCAGCAACAGAGTGATCAATGCCTGGAATTCACTACCTGACTCTGTGGTTTCTTCCCCAAACCCAAAAAACTTTAACCTTAGACTGTCTACTGTCGACCTCACCCCATTCCTAAGAGGTCTGTAAGGGGCGTGCATAAGCGCACCAGCGTGCCTACCGTCCCTGTCCTACTGTCCTATTGTCCTCATCTATGTGTATTCACTTTGATTATGTTTATGTTTATACCTATACCTGCTATCTTGTACATGTTTGACAAACAAATAAATAAAAATAAAAATAAAAATAAATAAATAAATATTGGCCATGCATTGAACCTGTAAACAATTGACACACTGAGAACAGTAGCAATGTGTGTGATGCATTAGTCACCATTGATGCTGGCTGATTCATGATAGGAAGTGGCTAAGAACAGCAGCAGCAATGAAACTGGGCTGTTAAAAGAGTTCTACCTTTAGAGGTTAGACTTGCCCTGATATTAATTGGCATCTGTAAGCTATTTCAGAAGGCCTCTTCATTTAATTTAATAGGGTGACATGTTTAAATGAATGAGTTTGTATGTTGCTCCACTCAATGTTTTATTATTCTTACCATGGATATTCTATGTTGTATATCACCGAGAGTCCTTTGACTCTGATATCATATCACATTTAATTAATAAATACATTAGCAGAGTTGTGCAGAATTACAAGGAAATATAACTTATTTCAATTTGTGGAATAAAAACAAATGTAATCTAAAATAATCATAAAACTGAGACATGTTAGTATCTTTTTATTCATTTGATTTTTTTTTAACCTTGTCTTTTGTTCAAGAGCTTAAAATAGTATACTATTTAGTTTTTATTTATTAAGTTTGAACATTCACTAAATTTGTATTGCTCACTCCTGCTGTTTTTCCCTATAACATCTGCTCTGGGAGAAAGATTGGACTAACAGAAAGTAATCTTTTTCATGTTCTCTCATTGCCATGTGTGAAGATCATTTGGGTGGATTACAAATTCACTCCTGTAGAAATCCACAGCAGATGAACTCCCTTGAGGAATTCTTTAAAGCCTTCTAAGGAAATTCAAGGTTTTCCAAAATCCAGTTTAAAAATTGCAACCATACAACTTAGATAGTGATATTGTGGTTTTTGCAGTTACTTTTAAGAACCCTTTACCAGAGACAATGCATTTTGAAATGAGTTTAGCTATGGAGCTCTATTTGACTTTATATTTATGCTGGTTCTTATATTCTCAATCCAAAATAGCTTTTATGGAAGCAATACAAATATATTTTATTCCATGGACTCTGTTTAAATAATATTCTTGTCATCACAATCGTCATGTAATGATGCTTCTCAAATAAACTAATTATAATGTGTTTATTTGGTTTTGCCCAGACCTACTCCTCTGTCAGAGGAGTTCAGATGTAAAAAGAAAAGAAAGGAAACCCAAAACACTAATGTTCTCTGTTCAGAACATTAGACAGAAATTGGTTAATATGGTTAATATGAAGAAAACTTTATTGCATGTAAATTTGCACAATAAAATGGTAAATTTAGATAACAACATTGTTTTCTCCTTTTAGCTCTGCCTAGTCTTCATTTAAAATGAAAAATTTGTTGTTCGCCTTTCTTACATCCTTTGTTAATAGGGTAATAGGCAAATTTGGGGCTGCAATGGCTCAGCTGAGCTTTCAGCTGGAAAGCTGACAGCTGGGTTCGAGAGCTGAGTATCATAAAATGGGGTGAGCTCCCATTCTTGCCCCAGCTCCTCCCCACCTAGCAGTTCGGAAGCATGAAAATGCGAGTAGATAAATAGGTACCACTTTGGTGGGAAGGTAACAGTTTTCCGTGTTTCGCCGCATGCTCTGCGCTGATATCATGTTGGCCACATGACCACGGAAATATCCTTGGACAAGGCTGGCTAAGAAACAGAGATGAGTACTGCCCCCTAGAGTCAGACATGACTGGATAGGGTAAACCTTTACCTTTATCTTTAAAGAGCAATGGTGACGCAGTGGTTAGAATGCAGTATTGCAGGCTAATTCTGCAATGATTGCCACAAGTTCAATCCTGACCGGCTCAAGGTTGACTTCCATTTTTCCGAAGTAGGTAAAATGAGGACTCAGATTGTTGGGGGCAATATGCCGACTCTGTAAATCACTTAGAGAGTGCTGTAAACCACTATGAAGCAGTATATAAGTCTGACTGCTATTGCTATTGCTACCTTTATAGGCCAATTAGACTACTAGAATGAAATGCAATCCAGTAGATTCAGTTAATTCATGCAAGGAAGAATATCTTTTATTTTGGGCTTAACTTGTGGACCAGATCCAACCCTGATTAAAATGTAACTCTTACTTCTTAAAATGTTTGCCCATTATTTCAGACTCTTTATTGCAGAATTTGTTCATATGTGAGGGAGACCCTTTTTATATTGGCTTCTAGATAACTACATGGAAAAATTATCAACAGGCAGAATCTGTGTTCTGTTGCTGATACATCCCATGGAACAAGCTAGTACTTAAGATTAATTTGAAAGCCAGCACATTCATTTGAAAGGCAGCCATATACTGGAAATGGAATAAACTACAGACCACATGTTTTGTTTTTTTGTTTGAATTTTTAAAATAGTTTTAATTGTATTTACCAGTTGTGTTATTTGCCTCTCAAAGCCTGGGTTAATTGGGAAGGTTTATAAATATGCCAGATAAATAAATTGGAGTGATCTTATGGAATGCAAATTAGAAGTGCAGAGAAACTAGTAACCGCTGACAAACCCATGTAGCTTTTCATCAAATGTAGTGAACTTTTTTTTTCTTTTCTTATGAGCTTCAATTATCAGCCATAATCTAGGGTGATTTAAGATGTGGCACAGGTCTCTATTATTTAGGAATTAGCTGACATTTGTATTCTTTTATGCAGGGGTGGGTTCTGGATCCGTTTGCTGCCGGTTTGCTCAGGGTTGCGCCGTGCGCGTGCATGTGCCCCTGCAGCAACATAGCTTCTGCGCATGCACAGAAGCAAAAATTCACTTCTGTGCATGCGTAGAAGGAAAATCCAAGATGGCGGCGCCCACGGAACACACCGAAAGAACCGGTTCTGTGATGTCATCACCGGTTTACTAATGGTTCTAAAGAACCGGTTAGAACCGGTAGGAACCCACCTCTGCTTTTATGGAAGTGAGGCTGGAAATGTGTTGTAGATGCCTAGGTTGTTTTAGGGATTACAATCATACAACTCCAGGGAAAGATGCAGCTGCTTTAAAGGGTTGCAAACAAGGACTAAATTTACCTCCTATGTACTCCTCAGAGTCCCTCAATGATTGAATCGAAATGCTGAAAAGCTCAGTATTGTTTTAAAAGGATATATGTAAGCAAAATGTGGTCTCTCCACATGTCATCCTTAGTGAAGTGTGCAAGCCAGCATCTGCATTTCCTACATCGGATGAGGAGAGCACATCTTTCTCCTTCTGTCCTGGCCACTTTTTACAGAGACACGATTGAGAGTGTCTTAACAAACTGCATCACTGTTCATCCAACTGTTTGGTTTAGTGGTAACAGTGCCTCAGATAGAAGGTCCATACAGACAGGGATAAGGACAGCCGAGAAGATTATAGGAAGCTTGCTTCCCATTATTCAGGATACTGCTTATAAGCGCTATGTGCTTAGAGCTCAAAGCATTGTTAGAGATCCACTTTACGATCTGTTTCTGTTGCTCCCCTCTGGGAGGAGCTTTCAAGGTATCTCTAGCAGGACTACCAGATTCTGAAACAGCTTTGTTCCCTATGCCATCTGTCTGGTAAAGTCACAAGATTCGTTTTTCTCGCCATGTACATGTATACATCCAAACTAGACTGTGTTGTTTCTCTGCATTATATATGTGGATATGTGCATGTATGTTTGTTTGTTTGTTTGTCATGTTTATATAGTGTATATTGGAGGTGGTGACCCTTTGAAAGCTGTATGCAGCGAAATTTCATTTTAATGTATGCCGATTAGTGTACGTTTAAATGACAATAAAGTTATTCCAAGTCTCAGTCTAAATTGTAGAAAATAGAAAGTATTGCAGCACGGTGATTCAGAATAAGAGATCTAATCAAGAAAGTGACAAAAACTTAAAAAATGTTTGCTTATAAAAAGAAAACTTTAAAGAAGCAGATACGTAGCATATATTAGTAATTCTCAAAACTTAAATAGTGGCATGTACATATATACATATATATTCATATATATACAGGTATACACACACACACACACACACACATACACATTTTCAATCAAGATGAAACTTTGAAGGGAGCATCATGTGTTTGAATACACAAGCCCTGCAGGATCTCCATAATGACTCATCTGAAGAAAAATGTATTATTTGGAAGCTATTTGAGTGCAGTCAAGATGAAGATGAGATGGTCATTTTAAGCAGAGCATTCGCTGTTGCAAAAATCTCATTTTCTTTCTAGGTAAAGACTGACACATAGGCTAGTGTATAATAATTTGCAGTTAGATTCAAAGATACTTTTCTTGGATTCATTTGTCTGAGTATTTAATTCCAAATATAGAAGAAAAAATTATCATTGGTACCCTTAGGCTTAACAGTTTTGCCTAAAATTGAGAATGAATGATATTTTTACCATGTTAGAAACGTACTGCATTGATACCTTGATATACAGTAGTATTAGATAATTAACAATATGAGATCACGTATGGCATAATTCATTAGAAAAAAATATAGACATATTAATGTAATATATATTGCTCATTTCAGGTAATATGATTTGGGCAACTGTTAGACTGTTTCTAAGAGAGGAAAGCTTAAAAAAGCAAAATAATATCATTTTATAAGTTCGTTTGTAATCCATATGCAAAGAATAGGAAACAATAAACTGGGACCTCAGATTTAAAAAGCAGCATTATGTGGAACACAAAATTATCCAATGTCCTTTCAAATGAATTGCATGAAAGTGTTGGTTTTCCATCAGCCAAATTCCAGTATAACTATAAATCAGCTAGGGACTGTACTATAAAAGATTGACTGAATTAATATGAGTATTCTGAAATGTATGGTAGATAGTAGCAAAATGAAATTTGACAATAAGTAAAATGCATTACACATAGAGAAGAAAAAATTGAGGATTAAAGATAGCTAGTTAAAATGCATCTAAGAGAAGTGGATGGTGAGCTGAACACAAGAACAGGATGATATTGGGTAAAAGAAGGTTAATGTCTTTTTGGTTACATAGACAATACAGAAGAAAAACTACACTTTTTAGTGTAGTTACTTAGGAACATATCTAAGATTAGGAGTCCTTACAATTATTATTCCGCTAACCGCTAACAATGCCTCATTTGTACTACAGAACTCAATTTGGTTTCTGAATTTCAAAAGGAGAAAATGATAACCTAAGAAGGGTTCAACATTTTTTGAAGGTAACAAGTTAATTGTTGGAAAAATATTTATCTTTAAAAGGGATAATTAGATTACAAACTTTGAATACTGTCAAATAAAAAATAAATCTTACATAAAAGTGTTATTCCATTCTTCAGTGTATAATATTATTGAAAATAAAGTATATTTCAGATCAAAACTAGGTAAGTCATACATTTTATTTCTAGCATGAAATCGAAATACTGTAGATTTTTTTTTAAAAATGTGCAGTTGTCTGCCTAGTCATTACTCAAGTCCAATTAAGTTCAATAGCAATTTACTCCATGTAAGTAAACAAACCATTTACAAGTAAAAGTGCCATTGTTTATCTGATTCAAATTTGGAAATACGACTAGTGTGACTTCATTTCTAGAAAACCAAGATAAAGATAGTGAACATGAGATAAGGAAAGCACTTACTATTTTAAATTATAGTATAAAATGATAGCTATTTTGTATTATAGCGTAGGATTTATAGTATATTATTATACCATAAATGATAATATAATTAATGTATAGGATATTTTTAAGCTCTCTATACTATGTATTATATAACATCATTATATCACGTGATCACGTGAAGTGTTAATACCACTTTATAATGCCTTGGTAAGGCCACACTTGGAATACTGCATCCAGTTTTGGTCGCCACAATGTAAAAAAGATGTGGAGACTCTAGAAAGAGTGCCGAGAAGAGCAACAAAGATGATTAGGGGACTGGAGGCTAAAACGTATGAAGAACGGTTGCAGGAACTGGGTATGTCTAGTTTAATGAAAAGAAGGACCAGGGGTGACATGATAGCAATGTTGTTGTTGTTGTTTTTATTCCACAAAGAAGAGGGAGTCAATCTGTTCTCCAAAGCATTTGAAGGCAGGGCAAGAAGCAATGGATAGAGAGTATTCCTGACAGTTAGAACAATTAATCAGTGGAATGACTTGCATTTGTGTGTGTTTTTGAGAACACACTGGAGATTTTTGAGAAGAAACTGGACAACCATTTTTCTGAAATTATATAGGGTCTCCTGCTTGAGCAGGGGGTTGGACTAGAAGACCTCCAAAGTCCCTTCCAACTCTGTTATTTTGTTAAAAGCAGAGGCTGCACTCCCATTTGTGGCACTAGCTGACTTACAAATATCTGATGGCCTAATGTACTATGGAAAACCAAATATTTGTCACTTACCAATTCATGGTTTACTATGGTGCGTAAACTCACCAACTTCACTTGCCTGTGAAGGCAAGAACTTTCTGATTTGGTCTTGCTGAAAGCATGTTATTGTTGTTTCTTATGGCCACCCAGATTTGTCCTTGCCACCTTCTATGCCACTTGTAGACAAATATAAAAATTGCATGAATGACTTTTATGCTTTCCTCTTTATCCAAGTAGGGTCACAATTGGTGCACCAGGCGAACTTGTGCAAAGTTCCCCCTAGCTACAGCTACCAAATGTTGCTCTAATTTTAGCTGTGAGTCTAGGAGGACACCCAAATTGCGAGCCCGTTCTGAGGGGGACAGTTTTTCCCCCCCAAGAACCAAGGATGGACAGTCGACATAGTCTTTGGGAGGCAATACCCATAGCCACTCGGTCTTGTCTGGGTTAAGTCTGAGCCTGTTAATTCCCATCCAGACCCTCACAGCCTCCAGGCACCGGCACATCACGTCCACCGCTTCACTGAACTGACGCGGGGTGGAGATGTACAACTGGGTATCATCAGCATATTGCTGATTGATGTTCCAATATCTCGGGCTGCCACAAAGAATAGCAATAGCAATGGCAATAGCACTTAGACTTATATACCGCTTCATAATGCTTTACAGCCCTCTCTAAGCGGTTCACAGAGTCAGCATATTGCCCCCAACAATCTGGGTCCTCATTTTACCCACCCCAGAAGGATGGAAGGCTGAGTCAACCTTGAGCCAGTGAGATTTGAACTGCCAAACTGCAGCTAGCAGTCAGCTGAAGTAGCCTGCAGTGCTGCACTCTAACCACTGCGCCACCTCGGCTCTTCTAAAGAAGAGGGAGTCAAGCTATTCTCTAAAGCACCTGAGGGCAGGACAAGAAGCAATGGGTGGAAACTAATCAAGGAGAGAAGCAACCTAGAACTAAGAAATTTCCTGACAATTAGAACAATTAATCAGTGGAACAGCTTGTCTCCAGAAGTTGTGAATGTTCCACCACTGGAAGTTTTAAAGAAGATATTGGATAACCATTTGTCTGTAGGGTTTCCTGCATAGGCAGGGGGTTGGACTAGAAGACCTCCAAGGTCCCTTCCAACTCTGTTATTCTGTTATATTATTTTAAAGGTAGGTATTGATACTGTTATACTGCCTATGAGAGCATCTTTTCTTAGGAGTCAGGATCATTACCATATTCATGATATTGGTTTATATAGTCATAATACTATAGTGATATACAGTGTATTATTTAAAATTTGCCTGCAAATATTTTATTTATTATTTATTTTAATTTAATTTATTTATAGACTGCTAGTTCCCATGCAACTTCCCAATAGATAATTGGGAATAAAGTCATGCAGGCAATTAAAACAACCATTAGAAATATTTCTATGAAACGGGAAGTGATCAAACCAGTGGTGGGTTGCTCCCAGTTTGGACTGGTTCTTAGAACCGGTAGCGGTGGTGGTGGCAGGAGGCTCCGCCCACCCGCCTGGGACACTTCTGCGCAGAAGCGTCGCGCAAGCGCACGCACGAACCAATAGCAAATTAATTCAGAACCCACTACTGGATCAAACGTAATAAAAATAAAGAGAGACCCTCCCTCCTGATCTGATGGAGAAATTTATGTTATGGGTTAAATCTAACTATGTGGTCACAAAACAAGGCAGCAACCTGATTCCACAATTGTGTCTATAATGAATACAATTATTCTCTCCCATGTTATAGACTCATTAAGAAAGTAGGTTTTGCAGCAGTAACTGTGGCCAGCAGCCGGTTCCTACCTTTTTATAGAAACTTGTTTTAAACTCACTTCACCAGCTGTTTGCACTTTCCTCATAAGCTATACACCAAATAATTATTTCCATTTAAATATTTAAATAATTGTTTCCTTTAAAATATTTAAAACAGCTATACTTTATTATTAAATATCAAAAAGGTGTGCTTTATTTATAATAGTTTTGGATAGAGAATAAAACACCCTACCTTTTCTTTTCAGAATCATCTTAAATTCCATTTGAGAGACAGTTTGGTGTAGTGGATAAAGGCACCGGAGCAGAAAGTGGGAGATATAGTGAGTTCTAATCCTGCCTTAGGCATGAAACCAGCTGGGACATCTTGGCCACCCTCTCAGGCCAAACAGTCACCAGAAGTCAAAACTTTAACGCAATCTCCACCTTGCCCAAATCCATTTATTTTACAAAATCATTGCTTGTATTATTTTGGGTGAGAAATCGTGATTTACCATTTACAAAGTTGAAATAGTAAGTTTGTAAAAATTAAGCAAAATTAATATCAGGGGAAGATGAATTGGATGGGCCTACAGTAATGGATGGTCCTACAGTAATGGATGGTCCTACAGTAATGGATGGGCCTACAGTAATGGATGGGCCTACAGTAATGGATGGGCCTACAGTAATGGATGGGCCTACAGTAATTCAAAATTAAGCTTTTTTTTTTTTTTTTTGCTTGAAAAAAGAGGAGGAGGAGGAGGAGGAAGAGGAGACGAAGAAACCCCCAACTGAAAAGACCATGTCCTGCCTGAGACTCTTGAAAGCAGAGTCTCAGATCAGGACTGTTACATAATGTAAACTCTGTATGTGGCAGTAATAAAATGGAATAAAAACCCTAATGGAAAGGAAGCTTTTAACACGGTGTAACATGTTGTAATAACAAAACAACAAACATAAAAATTTCTTTAAAGTAATTCTGCAGAGACATCTTCCGGAGAGTAACAAGCTTTTACTAAAGTTATTTCCTCATGGGAATTCAGATAATTATCATGGCTAAAAACACTAAGTAGCCTGTTGTTGTTTTTTTATTTTTATTTTATTAAAAAGATTAGGTAAAGATAATGTCAAAATCCCCCGTATTAGCCACAAGAGCTGTTGTTTAGGGTTCCTTTCTCTGCCATGAATATTTTACATTTAAATTAGAAATCTGTAAAGTTGAGGTGAAAGGATTACTGTGTATGAGAGATGAATAAGGAAAAGCATTACAGCTTTTGCAGCAAGGAAGATAAGTACCACAGTTCATCTGACATAAGAGATGGATTACAGTGAATCTGAAGTAGAAGAAGGTTTATTTAGGGATTATTAGCAATGGCTTGCATTTATGTAATCTATTAGTATAACACAGGGAGAAGAGAAGGGGGAGTTTACTCCTGGAGTTATCAGAGAGATTTGCTATTTATAATGCAATTGAAAGCCTAATATATGCAGAGCAGAAACATTAAAAAACAAAGGAATACTGTGTGGGAAAGAAACACAAACGTGTAGAATTCTTTCCTAAGCATTGTGATAAACAATGGGTAATGGGAGCTTGTGCAGAATATATGCACATATGTAAATTGAACATAATGATGATAAATCGCCAGTGCCAAATTCAAGTTGGTATTTTGATATTAATTCAGATAAAAGTTATAAAACATTTAGTTCAAAAATATTATGAGAATTCATAAATTCTTTCTTTTGAAAAGGTAGCATCAAATGCTAGGATCTATAATTCAGCTGTATAAATAAGTAGAGATCAAAACAAGTGAAGAACTATTATGAATAATATCTAGTACAAACTTTCTCAATTTGGTGCTCTAATGCTAATTAAGTAATTTTGGAGTTGAATTCAGCACATCTGGAGATTACTAGATTGGCAAAAGTTGGTTTAAGATCACAGCACACAAATGTGTGGGAAGACCTCTTATGAATTATTTTTTTATATTTTCAGGAGGCATTTCAGTTGAAGTGTTCCAATATGTAGACACTGCAAGATTTTAACAACTCTTAGTGCAGTCCACAAATCCAGCTTTGGATGTAAAAAAGATCAGTCCATCTGCTGACCTTTGGATGGTCAGCATGCCTCTTTTACTGTAAATCTTATTGGTAAAAATTAAATAGTAGTTAGCCTATGCTTTTATAATTGTACAGTATTATTTTAATAATAGTATACATTGATCTTATCCATTTTGTGTAAGTTTAATACTGTACAGATTTGTAACCAGGCAAGTTTATCTTCTGCTTGCTAACTTTATATTTCGTTAGGCTCACACCTTAGTGGGAGATGTATTACAAATACACTTTTCTTTGTTTTTTCTGAAAGAGAGCAAAGAAAGAAACAAAGCAAGAAAAAACTATTTTAAAACACAACAAAATATCTGATCTATAGAGTTTGAGATCAGTGGAGAAAACTGTTTAGCAATGCAGTATATTGTATTTTGAAATTTTAAAGTCTCAAGCTACAATCCTACATTCATTTATTTGAAAATATTGTCCATTGACTACAGCAGGGTTATTATTGATAAATAAAATAAAATAAAATAACCCTTCATAATGTATTTCCATAGACTATTATAAGGTAGCAGAAGAGCAAAAGTTCAGAGAGCACTAAGGACTCCACATTTTAGTCAGGGCTATATAAAGAGCACCTGATTTTTATCTTGGAATATGGTACCCTATGACTATCATTAAGTGTTGTACCTTATGATTCTTGACGAATGTATCTTTTCTTTTTATGTACACTGAGAGCATATGCACCAAAGACAAATTCCTTGTGTGTCCAATCACACTTGGCCAATAAAGAATTCTATTGTGGTACTGAAGTGGATTGACATGCTATAAATTGGATTTGTGCCTTGCTATTCTCAAGCATGGCTAAAAAATTTTTCCCCGAGGTTTAAAAATCAAAACATTGCCCTGTTTAAATTTTTCTAATTATCAAATATTTCATCATTTAAAACCACTCCAAAGTAGTATGCAATTGGAAAACTTCAAACAATCTAAAATACATTAACATGACATATACCATGCTGTATGTAAGATGGAAAAAATATTCACATTTACAATACTCAAAAGCCACTCTGAACTGTTACTGCTCAGAAAGCCTGGAAGTTTAGCTTCCTCCATTTATTTCCAAACAGTTTGATGTCATAAGTCTAATTTCATCGGCAAAAGCTAAATTGTGAAACAACAAAAATTGGAAGTGTAGTTGAATTTATGTTTAGATGACGGTGTTTTGTTCAGAACATCTCAAATTTACATCGCTGGATAAAGTTAATTGTTTTCATTATCCTTTAAGTTAGCCAGCAGTACTTGGTGTGTTTTTTTTCTTTATAAAAATTAAATCATTTCTGTAATGTAAAGGGGTTTGGTGAGCACTGAGCATGAAGGACATCTTATGAAACTAAACTATTTTCTTTATAACTTGGGATCAGAACCAAAAGGAATGCTAAACTCTTCCATAAATTAACTTGCACTGTATCTGCAACAGACTATTCTCTGCCAAAGTAATCTGCCAACAGAACTGGAAAGAAGGCCTTTGAATGGTTAGTACAGGTTTTAGGAAACAAAGAATGGAAGCAGTGGCATTCTTGATTTATCTATCTCTATTACCCAGAAAGTCACTGTGAGTGATGCAGTTTGAACAACTTCAAGGCTTCCTTGGAAAAGAAGCATGCAAGGCAGCCCACAGATGAATGAATTCAAGTTATCTTTGAGTTTGATTCTTTGTGCCTTTGTATTATTTAGTGCTTAAAGTTCAGACAAAGTTAGACAGGAGATGATAGTCATGGGAGGGGGGACACCCCCCCTTGCATTGCCTCTGATCTATTTAAAGTACCCTGCCCTGCCCTACCACCTCTAATCACCCTGATCAGTTTTCATCTATGTTTTGAAAGATGCTCTCTTGTCCCTATTGTTGAAGAACATTTCATCAGGTACAGACAAAAGAAAATATTTGTAGCTCAGATTTGAACTGTGGGGTCCTTGGTGCTCTCTGAGCTTGGTTGTTTCCTTGCAGACGTTTCATTACCCCACTAGGTAACATCACCAGTGCTAGCAAGAAAACAACCAAGTTCAGAGAACACCAAGGACCCCGCATTTTAGTCAGGGCAATATGTCTTGTTTTATCTTGCAGTGCTGAAGCGAATTGACACGCTGTAAACTGGGTTTGTGACTTCCTATTATGAAGCATGGCTAAATAAATTAAGATATGCATATACATATACATACAGCATATGATTTTTATCAGAATGTGGTGAAATATTTAGGAAATTTAGACTATTTGGGATCGAAGAGGTATGCCAACATTCATACAAATTGGTGGGAGGCTTTTACATTACCTTTATTATTGTTGCATAATAAAAATGCTAAAATTAAATACATATATTAGAATGGCGATTGTTCAGAATTAAGAAGAAAAATAAAGGGCTTCTGGTGGAGGTATACCAAACTAAAAATGTCTCCACGAAAGAGGAGCCAGCGATTGTGGCAAAGGCCAAGGTAGACCAGTGAGTAGACAAGTACCTTGGAACCCCTCTGGATAAGGAGGTGTATAAGACGCACCAAGATTTCGAAGAGGTAAGTAAGAAAAAAAGTTTTTGCCCTCCCCCAGCCCCCAGGAGCACTCTGCAGACCTCCCAAACCCTCTGCGCACCCATTTTCGTGTGAGGCGGGGCTTTGGGAGGCCAAAAATGGCTGTATTTGGTGTATAAGACGCACCAACATTTCCACCCTCTTTTAGGGGGGGGGGAAATGTGCGTCTTATACTCCGAAAAATACGGTACATGCATTGTGACAAGTGCTCCTTGTGAGACCTCATGACAGTAGTTTTCTGTTGATTTGATTACAAGGAGACAAAGGGATCAACAACCATATTACTCACAATCACGAGAGAGACTTTTAAAAGACACTAAGTTCACAAACCTCACTTTCTAATCACTTTTGGAAATTTCCTATTAACCATATTAAAGCTATTAGAGACTGACAAGTTTTAAAACTCATTGTTGGGTGAGTTTATCTGCAATTTTGAACAAAAAGAAAAAAATTACAAGTTTAAGAATTTAAAAGAATTTGAAATGTATAGCAAAAAGTTAAATAAGATTTTGATCTTAAAAAGTTACAAACTATTAAGTGTTCAGATAAATTTGGAATGTTGATTTTATTGTAAGATTTTGAAATTAACCTTTAATGAGAAAGAGACTTATTTTGTCTATCCTGGCTTTTGTAAGCCATAACAAAGATAAGTTACTAATTTACTTTATGAAACTGGACCCTTGAAGGAATTACTGTAAATATTCTAAGCAGAAGAGGAAAAAATGCAAACCTATTCTTGATGTTGTTTAATACTATGACTTATGAAATGACACAAAACATTATAACATCAGAAACATTAAAGGAGATCATTGAAGAACTGAGCTAGAAATTAGTAACTACAATATCAACTTTGTTAGTAATAATGTCTGCTTCTATGGATAGACTATGTCCAAAACATGTTAATGAAAGAATAACACATATGGAACAAATTTTATATGGCAAGGCAGAGAAAGTACCAAAAGTGGAACTACAAATGACAGGCTGGATCTATAAAATAAGCTTGTTAAAACTTTGAAGAAATTTGTGTGATGGGATAAAGAAATCAAATCCTACAACAATATTTGATTGAATTAAAGATTATTCCTATTAAAAGTAACAGTAAGAAATATCCAGTAGGTTTATTTGATCAAGTTTAAAATAAGACATTTTTGCAGTATTCAGGCAATCCTTTATGGACTTTTCCTAACACCAAGATTTAAAAGTTGATATTTTATGGATTTGCTTATGGGATGGTATATGGGATGAAAGTAACCTTATATGGGATGAAGAGTCATTAAATTTGTTTATATTTGTGATGAAGTCACTTCTTTATATATTTCTGTTTTCTTCTTATATTCTTTCTTTTATTTTTCATGGATACTGAATCTTAATAGCAACAAAGCCTTCCTTCCCTCAATCCAATGAAAGAATTACTTCATAGAACTACACAGAATAGGGTCTGTCTCTAAACTGAGGCTACGACAGCTCCACAAGCAAGCAATCTCATGGGTGTGATCTCAGGGTGATTGAAGAATATTTCTTGCCTTATTCCAACTCATTCCTCATCCCTTCTGCATGTGAGCTTATTCTACACCAGAGGTTCTCAACCTGTGGGTCGCGACCCCTTTGGGGGTCGACCGACCCTTTCACAGGGGTCGCCTAAGCGTGCGCTAGCCCACCACACCCCCTTTGTCACCTCATCGCGCGCGGGGCAGGGGCGGGGTGGGGGTCACGGCGGCGGGGTGGGGGTCGCGGCATTAGGAAGGTTGAGAACCACTGTTCTAGACCAAGACTTTTCAATTTTTTTTCAGGCCATGGCCATGTTACTTTTTAAAAAAGTTTCCATGAGCCCATGAACAAAAGGCAAAGCTCTAGTGAGAGAAAATTAGCTGCATTTGGGTGAACCATCAGAGTTCCACAGAACCCCATTTGAAGAGCCTAATGTTAGAATATCCTTCTTCCTCTTGTCTCTAGGAAGGCTAGTCTTGTCTTCTCCTCACCAAACATAGCACTCCTCCAGCTTTTAGCATAATTGTTGGCTGAAGCAAGGTTGAAGCATGGACTCCTAGCAGCCAATCATATATCTTCATTTCATTTTGACAAGGTAGTTTACATTTTGTTGCTGTTGTTGTACTACCACAAACCAACCCAGTGGATGTGTCAAGAAAAAAATCAACAGGTGGATCAAATCATGAGCCCTCATCAACTTGTAATGGAGTCCTACCTAGCCCTTGTTTATATATAGAACCTTCAATTCGGTAATAATTAGAATTAATTACTTTTCAGTAACAGGAATGATGAGTGGGGTTTTTTTAAAAAAAAAAGAAAAGAAAAGGCATCAAAGTGTACCTTCAAAAATCTTTCTATTGGAGGCAGATCTGGAGAGATGGAAGACCATCCAACTCTCCTTTATGGGCAGAATAGCGGCAATTAAAATGAGTGTTATGCCAAAACTATTCTTCCTATTTCAAAATATACCTATAAAATTAGAGAGAAAATATTTTGAAAACTTGAATAAAACAGTGTCAAAATTTATATGGCAAGGAAAGAAGTCAAGAATGAAATTGAAACTACTCCAAGAGTCCAAAGAAAAAGGAGGGTTTGGTTTGCCTCACTGGGAACTATATTATCAAGCGGCAACGATCACCTGGGTTAAAAAATGGATAACCTTAAGGAACAAGAGATTATTAATACTAGAAGGTCATGATATTCAAGCAGGATGGCACACATTCCTCTGGTATGAAAGACATAAGGTACATCAATACTTCCAAAGACACTATATACGACAGGCCCTATTGGGGGTATGGAACAAAATAAAAAAAACAGAACTACATGGAAATACCAATCATCCAAATCTCATTAACTGGGGGAAAATTGTGACATACAAGGATATATTAGACAAACAGGGGGGACTAAAAATGAGATTGCAATTAAAAGAACAAGGGGTAGAATTGGAATGGTGGTCATATTTACAAATTCAATCATGCTACATTAAAGACATGAAAACGTGGGGCATCAACAGAGGTTTAACGATATTAGACAAACTTCTATTGGGGACAGATGAGAAATGATTAAAGTAATGTATAAATATCTATTAGACTACAAAATGCAGGAAGAACAAGTTAAAGAGACAGTCGTGGTATGGGCAAAGAATTTTGGGTACAATATTGAATTGGAAAAGTGGGAAAAACTGTGGGAAAGAAATAGGATTCTCCTTGTATGCCATATCATACAAGGAGAATCTATATAAAATGTTCTATAGATGGCATCTACCACCAGCTAGGCTAGCTAAAATGTATAGAAATTTATCACCTAAATGCTGGAAATGTGACCAATCACTGGGCACCTACTACCACATGTGGTGGACATGTAGAAAGGCAAAAGACTACTGGCTAAGGATTCTGATGTGGCTGGAAGAAATGACTGGACAGAGATTGGAATTTAAACCAGAACTATTTTTATTAGGAATTGTAGCAGAAAACCACAGTAAAGGGTTAACATCAGTGGTGGGTTTCACTTACCTTTGCTACCGGTTCGGGAATGGGAGCGCGCGCGCGCTTTGCAGTTGAAACAGTTTGCAGTTGAAACAGTTGAGATGATAGAGCAAGGAGGCCCATCTTGAATTCACCATTTTATCATAGAGCTCACTGGGTGATTCTAGCTCATTTAAGGATCTGTCAACCAAATAGGTTTTTTTCTTCTGAAGTTAAACCGAACAGGAACTCTTATGTATACTACCTTTAGCACCTAAGTGAAAGATGGGTTATTTATGTAACCAAATCCATAAGGTCAAATCAGTATACAGCTTTTTCCTATTGTTTACATTCTGCATGAGAAAAACATTGCAAGCCCTACTTGTTAAACTACCCTAAGAACCTAGATGCTATTTATACAAGCTTTGCCAGCATCGCACATTTCCCCCCCAGAATGAGGGTTTAGAAAAAGCGGAAAGTAGTAGCATTTGTTAGTATGTTAGGTGTTTATTAATAGACAGGCTGCTGTCATCTTTGCTACAACTTAGTCTGCTAAACTGTCAGAATTTCATTTACATAAATGGGTGGGAAGCTCTTTCTCATATATGCCCAACAAACTGAAGACAAAGTGCTTGCCAGTGTTTTAATTTCTTTTTTATGTTCCAGTTAGAGAGTAAGTGGAGTGTCTTTCATCTCACAGTGTCATGAATATGGTAATATATGGAAATCACAGAAAGAAGATCATGTGCATTGCAAATCTCACATGTGTTTACTCAGAAGTAAATCCATTGAATTCAGGAGGGATTTAGTTTTGTGTATTTTCCACAGGTTTGCAATCTAAATTCAACATGTTCTTTACTGAAGGAATTCCTGATAAATTCAAATCCCTTTTGTTCATATGAAATGCTATTGTCTATAAAATGACAGGTGGCCAGATGTTCATGAAGTAGAAATCTTTCCATTGCTTGCATCTCCCAACTTCACCTTATGAAGGAATCATTCACTTTTGAACATTTGTTCATCAAGTAAATGAACATAACACTATTTAGGTCCTGTTCTTGTATGTGTATATATGTGATGTGAATGTGTTTGATGAATGTTTTATAAAAGATAGACCAAACAAGTCATCTTTAGAACCCCAAATGCTAGTGTACTGCCAGAAAAAATATTCACTCATGTTTTTCTTCATGTTGCAAAGGTGACTGCAGGCTAGAAATGAGGGGATTGTGAATTCTAGTCCTGCCTTAGGCATGAAAGCCTGCTGGGTGATTTTGGGCAAGTCACTCTTTCTCAGCCCAACTCACCACACAGGAGGAAAATAGGAGGAGAAAGGACTATTAGATATTGTTTGTACCAGTAGTGGGTTCTACTTACCTTTGCTACCGGTTCGGGAACGGGAGCGCACGGGTGCACGTGGGCGCTTTGCGCAGGCGCAACGCTTCTGCACATGCGCAGAAGCTTCTGTGCATGCGCAGAGCATTTTTTGATGACATCCTGGCGGGTGGGCGGAGCCTCCCGCCACCACCGCTACCGGTTCGCCATACTGGGTCGAACCGGTAGCAACCCACCACTGGTTCGTACCTTTGAGTTTTTTATAAAAATAATAAAGATGGGAAATTAAATAAACAAATAAATAAATAAATAAATAAATAAAATAAGAAAGCAAAGGGAAAGAGACAGGTGTTGTGGTTAATAAAACTGCCACTGATTTTCTCAAACTATCATTTGAAGTCACTGTTTAGAGATTCCTATTCAAGTAAAACAACCAGGAAATGAATGTGAGATCATCAATAATATGTACACATTTTCTTCACGGAGGAAGGCCACATTCCTTATTGTTCAGCTATAAAGTGAGTCTATGCAAGACCTTTCCCATTGCATTTCACTATATTACCAGATTTAGGATGTAGGGGATGTAGCTTTGGGTGTTTTTTTAATTTTCTTTTGAGTTTCCACAGATGTTCAGTAGGCAAAATATAATGCATGCACACCCTCTAGGGGAATTTCACTGATGTTCAGTCAGAATGCCTACAGATATTCCACTAGGGCAGGGTTTTCCATTTTGGCTTCTAATGTTGTTATTTACAAAATTCAGTGACCAATTCATTGATCAGTTCCTTGAACTAGTCAGATGACATCTTAATAAATGCGCTGCCTATATTGTATCATGACCATACTTCTATTTACAATGACTTTAAAAGCTAACATATAAAATGAGGTTAGAGATAAGTGGACCAGAATAAGCTCTCCTCTGTTTTTCTGCTCCTTTTGCAAATAGATTTTTGTCTGGAAAATGTGGGGGTTTCTTGAACCAATTGTTTAAGAAAAATGTAGAAAATATTTTCCAAAGTGGATCAGGGAGTCCATAAGAAGTAAGAAATTATTATTTGGGACGCCGGGGTATTTCCTGTCACTTTATTTTTTAAAAGCCCATCTACTGACGCAGGGGTAAAATGCTACTGGTTCGGCCCGGTCCGGGCGTACTGGTAGCGGCGGCCGCCGGTGGTTCAGAGAACCGGTAGCGGCAGCAGCGCGAGGCTCCGCCCGGACGTCGCCATTTTCCTGTTTTTAACCCTCTGCGCATGCGCAAAGGGTTAAAGGGTCTGCACATTCACAGAGGGTGAAAAAGCACGTGCGCATGCGCTTCTGAACCAGTAGGGAAGGTAAGTAGATTTCACCGCTGTGCTGACGGCAGGGCAAATATTTTTTCCTTAGCACCTCTGGTTTAACCATGGAGCTGAATAGAGCTAGCTGGATTTTATTCTGATTAGTGTTCATCCTCTGGGAATGAAATGAATCAGCAAAGTTCTTTTCACCATGGTAGATTCATAGTGGAATTCTTTTTAATTCCCAAGTGGGATGTGCATGTATAAAATGCGTTTGGAAGGCCAAAGAGGTTTTTCCCATTAGGGATAGAAATGAGCAGAGAAAAATACAGACAGAGAATTTATAAATAAAAGATAGAGTAAAAAGAACATGTGATTTTTTTAAAATTTGATTTTAATTTTCATGCTCGGGAAACTGTTTTTGTAAAAGTATTCCTTGAAAGGAATAAAAACAAAAAACAAGCAAGCACTGCGGGGACACCTGTTTTTTAAGCTGTGACATTTCAGAAGATCAGGCGGAAGAACTGATTCTACACACTGAATGACTATTACTTAAAACAACAAAAAGGGCAAATGTTTTAAGATGCCAATAGCATTCTTTTTTTTCAAAAGGTTATCTGGCATATGTTCAAACCATAGAAGTTAGGAGGTAAAGAAAAGGAAATCATCACAAATATTCTTAATATACGCTGTTGCTTAGAATTGTATTTTCTTTCCTTTTGGAATCTGCAGTAGTCCTTGATACAGCATGCTTATTGCATGCCTCCTTTCCGTTTCTTTTTAATATACAAATATATCCATGCAGGCTACTGCATAGAAATATTGTGGTGCATATATTTGTCATAATGGAGATAATTAATAAATGTTGATAATGTTCATAATATTTAGTATTTGTGTACTCAGAGCAAGATTTCTTCAGTTCGTTATTTTATATCAGAATAGTAGCAAACTATAGTATTGGCCATATTATTGTCCTCTTCTTTTAATATAATAAATGTTGCAGGGCAGACATACAAGAAATTACAGTAATTTGAAAATTAAGGTATTGCTCAGCTATCTCTATTAGGTAACCAATCCCTAGTTCATAATATGCTCAATTGAATTTAGATTGATCTGTGAATAAATTATAGCTTATAGCTATATAGCTAGCTTATTCACCTTAAAGCTTTGCTGGCTTAATGTTTCATTGTTGATTCATTATGTTGTGAGTTCTCTATTGACAGTCTAATGCTTTTTATATCTTGATAGAAACAGCTCTACTGATAGATACGGCTATCTTTAAATGAACAGGATTTAACTTATCCAGTGAGGACAAATTCATCAGTGAATGAATCCCTTGAGAAATACTAAAACAAAAATCAAATGGTTACAGGAGATTTGCACAGTTCATCACTTACAAGGTTGTTTTTTTTGAAGCGTAGTGCAAGAGATTTGCCTTTGGATGAAAGGAGAGACGTGTCATGCTGTACGATGGTTCTTAGACCAAATCGATGGAGTGGTCTACCCCATTTGATGTTGGATAGTTTCACATGATACAACTTCTGTTAGTGTTACAATAATGAATACAAAGGCTTCCAAATGCCTTCTAGAGGTCTGAAGGTCATCTTAAGAAGATACAATTCCTGCTATTGAAATTTGACCTTTCTCTATCCAGATAGCTTCTCATCAAAAGGTATTATGAATACTAATGAATAACATAGATACATAGGTACACATACTGTACATACTATATTGGTTAACAAATCTGAGCTATGAAGCATTAATTTCCTGATAGGGATCTTGCTTCTGCTAGTGACTATCACTTCACTATATGCAATAAGGGAACAATAGTATTCATCTACCGGTACTTTGCACAATCATTTCTTATACAGCAGGATGGGCATTAAAAAATCCTAAGAACTCTTATTATTTGCTATTGTGTATTTTGTCTCTCAAAAAAGTATTGTTTATAATAACAAAAATATTACACTGATGTTTTATAACATTATACAACCATTAAGAGGTTTTTGAGCGTACCACTCTGTCCAATCACTCCCCCCCCCCCAAATAAAGTTCAAAGCAGGCTGGCACTAGCTTTTCATGTACCTTCTTGAAAATATGATTAATCCATTTTGAAAAGAAAATATAATTGAATTGTTTTGATAGCTGCCAGTACATCAGATGGTCTTTGAAGATATTTATCCTGTTTATTTAGGCTGCAGCTGTTGCTGAATGCAGTGTAATGAAACATCCAAAAGTAATTTTTTAAAGTCTAAAGGCAATACATATTTGGAGGCATGGTAATAGGTGACAGAGATTCCATCATATGATTTCAAAATTAAGGGTGTCTTCCATTGTGCTTTGCATTTTACTTAATGCCTGCTGAAGTTATTCAAACAAAGGCAGGAAAGGCACATAATGGTCTGTGAACTGTCTGAAGATCAAAGCTTGACCACAAGAATGAAGTGAGAGAAACAGGAGCCACAACATAAATCAGTAGGCTGTAAAACAGCCAGAATGCCAAGGTAACTAGATAAGAGAAATTCAAGGAGCAAGGATTTATAATGGTAGAATTCCAGCAGACTAACGGAACTTTTGAAGATATTTTTATAGCTGATGCTATAACATCGGCTTACCCCTACAGCATTCCAATTGGTTGTATTTTAAGTAATTTCAGGCAGTCTGATACTTTCACTCATGGATTTATTTGTAGGTGTTCCACATTGTTCCAGCTCAATGGCCTAGGCCAGTGATGGCGAACCTTTTTTTGCTCGGATGCCAAAAGGGCACGTGCACGTGTGCCCACACCCATAATGCAATGCCCTCCTCCCGCATGCATGCGCACACAACCCCCCCATGCTGCCCTCCCACGCATGCGCACAGGGCTCACCGAAGCCTCCAGAGTCTGTGGATGGCGAAAAACGGATTCCAGCTGATTTTTCGCCTTCCAGAGGGCGGGGGAGGTCATTTTCGCCTTCCCCAGGCTTCAGGAAAGCCTCCGGAGCCTGTGGATGGCAAAAAATGGACCCAATGGCCCAACTGGAAGTTCGGAACTTCCAGTTGGGCCGTTTGGCCGTTTTTCACCCTCTCCAGCCTTCAGGAAAGCATTCTGAAGCCTGGGGAGGGTGAAAAACGGCACAACCAGAAGTTAAGAGCCGAGGTGGCGCAGTGGTTAAAGTGCAGTACTGCAGGCTACTTCAGCTGACTGCTAGCTGCAGTTCGACAGTTCTCACCGGCTCAAGGTTGACTCAGCCTTCCATCCTTCCGAGGTGGGTAAAATGAGGACCCAGATTGTTGGGGGCAATATGCTGACTCTGTGAACCGCTTAGAGAGGGCTGTAAAGCACTGTAAAGCGGTATATAAGTCTAAGTGCTATTGCTATTGCTATAGTGGTCTGGTGCATGATGAAGTTAATACTGGGACGTTTTATAGAATTCTTCCTTCTTTGGGATTTCTCCACTTAAGTAAACTTTATTTTCTACTTTCCTTAAACAAAAAAAAAAAGAAAGAAATTGATGAGATTTTGTTTAAACCTAAGTAGGAATTCAGGTAGCAGTAGAAATTTGTTTCAAAACACCTGATTCTCATTCAATAGAAGCATTGATATGTGAATTATTTTGCCCAAACTCACTTCCATTTCTCACTCTTTGGGCAAAATACAGTTTTAGCTCGCTTGGACTGTCACAAAATTATTAATAATAAACAATAAAAGAAAATTTCAGTGTGAACTGTTGGGTGAGAAGAAAGGAATTAGACATAGGCTTCTTGTCAGTGCAAGAAATCTATATTTTATATGAAACACTAAGTTTGATTCTGGAAGTGATAGTGAGTTGCATTAAATGACTATGAAATTGTTATGTAACTTGGCTTACTTAGTTCAATTAAATATTTCCAGATAGTGAAAAGGGAGATGAGGTTTTCCCACAGCATGTTCCATTTTCAAGGAAGAAGCCAACACTAACAACTTGTTTGGATTCATAACACTTATTTGATAGATCAAATATCATGATTTACCTTCCTAGAGTTGAAGCCGGCTTTATCCAGTTGACATATTGTCATTATCTGTGGACACTGGCATGTTCATAAACTGGAACCAGCATTCTGGCAGTATTTGAAATTTAGCATTCTTCTCCATTACTGCATTATGTGAAAGCAAGCCCACAGGCTAAAGATTGAGCTCAGTGAGGTCAAACAGGGAAATGAATAAAATTAGCACTTTCTAGAGTTTGCATAGAACTTACTGCTACTATAGTAACAGATCCAATATCCCTCTAACCGCCATGTCAAAATAATCTAAGAGCATGCTTTATAAAGTTTTGTGGCAAATCCATTCGTTCTAAGGAGAAGTAAAAGTAAAATGTTAAGTAAACAGGTTTGCTTCTCCAAGTTCTATGTCTATCCATTGAATTCATTTTCCTGCTAATATGAAAATAAGCGTGTCGTTTTTCATTGTACAAGTATTTATTTATATATACAAGAATTTTATAAATGTACAAATTCAGAGATTCCAACTCTGAAATGTACTGTGTAAAATGTACAAACGTATTGTTCTATAGTGTCAAACTCGCGGCCCGTGGGCCGGATGCGTCACACACTGGCCATGCCCAAACCGTTTTAGTGAAGGGGGGAAAGTTGCGATACATCACGTGACGACAACATGTTGTCACGAGATTGACACCCCTGTTCCAGAGGTGGGTTCCTGCCAGTTTGGACCGGTTCTTTAGAACTTGTAGCGGGAATTTTCCCCTGCTCGCCGAACCGGCAGCGATGGCCGGCTGGACACACTGCTGAACTGGCTCTCTCGGCGGCGCCATAGGCGCCACCATCTTGTTTTTTGCTTCTGCGCACGCACAGAAGCTGGGTTTTTAGCACTCACGGCGCGTGAGGAAGCGAATCGGCAGCGAGGTAAGCCAGAACCCACCCCTGCCCTGTTCTATAGGATCATTTTTATACCATTATACTTTCCAGGTTCCTGCACCCCAAATCTTGCAGTCTATATTGTATTATATTTTTACCATGAGCAGGGATAATGCAAAATCTCAGTAATACTTCAGTTTGTAGCTAAAACTAGGGAAGTATAACATATTGAAAAACTTTTCAAAATTATATAAATTAAGCATGGTGACAAAAAGAAAGGAATACAGAAATGGTCAGGGGAGCATATCTGAATATTAAAGTTGTAATCTGTGGAAGTGATTTGCTGGAGGTATAGGTTCCTAACCAAAAGGATGTCTAATTACAAAATGCGTCTTGTGATGTCCTTTCATATTTGCATCCTAACATTGCATAAAAATATGGAAAGGATGGAAATTGCAGCATTGAGACAACTCATAGGGATGTAACCTTGGCACATGTTTGTTTCTATTATTTTGGAATGAGGATGCTTGTTAGATATATGGACAAGTGTATGGCAGATAACAGCTACTACCTGTTTACTTACCTGTCAGCTCTCCTGATTGATGGAATTAACAATATGATTGAAGCTGATGATCAATACCTCCCTATAGGAAGAATAGTTGTCCTTATAAATCCACACATATATGAGGCAGATGGGCAGTTAAGAAATAGGAAATATAAATATATAATAAATAAATCATGTTGATTTTTCTGGATCCATTTCACTTGATATTTTGGCAGGATATAGTTCTGAAATTACTTTGATCATCTTCATAGATAACCTAAATAGTACGGTGGGTGTGATCATCTGGGTTTTTGTTTCTCTTTCTGTTTTGACCTTTTGACCATTTTTAGCATCATTAAGCCATCTAGTTACTCCATTAAGAATTAAGTGGACTACCTAGAAGACTACACCTTATCACAATTTTACAGTGGTTCTAATCTCACCAGACCATGTGAACAAAATGGTGCTGGGGACAGTTTGACAAGTAGGCCTTTGGCCTCTGGTGTCTCACAAAATACCATATTATTCCCTATATTAGTCAGTATTTAAGGAACTGGCTATGAAGGTCATCTGGGGTTTCTGAATTGGGTGTTATCAAAATGCTGATGATTCTCAATTCTACTTTTTCTTGCCCCAATTCTAGGAAAGCCACCTGAGCATGCCCAAATTCAGCAATAGAGTAGATCAAGACTAATATGCTAAATGAAATGGGTTTGCAATTGACTTTGGTTATTAGGAGCACAATTCTGTCCAGCACACCTATCATATCCCTGGACAGAGTTAGCAGTAATTATTCATGCTCTGGTTACATCCCATCTTTATTCCCGCAACATGCTTCATATGGGACTAACTTTGAAAATGTCTGGACATTGCTGATTACTGCAAGAACAGGATCAGATACCTCCTCTGAATCATAGGCACTGATTATCAATTCCTTCCCAAGGACAATTTTAAATGATGGTATTGAATCAAAAAACCTAAGTGGTTTAAGTCCTGACAATTTAAGGGACTGCTTCTCCCATGATGAATCTGTCCAATTGTTAAGGTCAGAAGAATCCTTTCAAAGGTGCCCCTTCTGTTAGAGACCCTTTCTACTGGCACACAAGAGCTGGTTTTCTCTACCTTTGTTCCTGTTCACTTCTTTTGGAGTTGTGACTGGTTCCTCTCTCTTTCAATGTTTATGGAATCTATAAAAACACCTATTTCAGCAGGCCTTTAATTGTTTCACAATTTTAACATTTATCATTATTGTATTTTGAACATTTTATATTCTGTTCTAATTTTTAAATTTCGTCAGGTGCCTTGAATGGTTTGCTGTCTAAGAGAAATTAAATTGATGTCATTTCCTTGGTTGGAATTATAATAGTTTTGGGATTAATTACCTAGAGTATCTTTTAGTTGCTGTGTTGTTGGTGCTGGCATCATAATCAGCTATAAAAGAATGTTTTGTACCTCATCATGTGGTGTGTAATGTTTAAGAATAAAATTTACTTCAGAAAGATCCAGATGAATACATTTTACTCATTATTCTCATCTGTTCTAGATTTATATTTATATATTTATATATTCATATTCTAATCATATCTTCCTCTGATTTCATTCTAACCTGCTGTTAGAAATGTTGGTAGCATTTCATCAGTTCATAAGTTTTCCTTTTTCCATTAATGGAACAAACATCCCATTTAACAGCTTAGCCATAGATAAAAGCAAATTTCCTTTCATGTTCGTTTCTAAGATCTGTCTTGCTTTGTTCTCATTCAAGCTGGATTTTATCTTCTGTTGACCACATGATTTTCTACAGCACTTGTAGTACATCCTAATACTCCTGAGTTCTTCACAGTAATTGTAGTACATCTTAATACTTCTGAGGTCTCAGCCTGAGATCCACAAGGGATGTCTGCTTGTCAACTAAGAGCTATAAAAATGACAGACAACAATAGGAAGAATTACAATATAAGATTTGGAGATATATATTAAGTATGTATAATGCCCAGGCAAAATATATAGCTTAGCATTGTGGAAACTTGCTCATAATACCTTGTTTGATACAATCCTTTATCCTAAGTGCTAAATTTGTGAAGTGGGAAGACTAGCCCTATATGTTTGTAGCACAGCTCTCCGTGCAAAATGCCGATCAGCCAGGGGTGAAATGCTCCCAGTTCGCTCGTGCCTGTCGGTCGCTGTAGAGCCGGTCGCCAAGGTAGCGTGAGGCGCCGCCCACCCGCCCGGACGCCGCTATTTGGGTTCTTTTACCCTCTGCAAATGCACAGAACGCTTTGCGCATGCACAGAAGGTAAAAGAACCCAAATGGCGGCGTCCGGGCGGGTGGGTGGTGCCTCGCGCTACCTTGTCGACCGGCTCTACGGCGACCGACAGGTAAGAGCGAACCGGGAGCATTTCACCTCTGATCGGATCAGCTATGCATTTGTGAGATGTAACAAGGTCGCCTACACAAGGCGTTTGATAATGTGAATTGGCAGTTCATGTTGTCACAATTAAAAGTAATGGATTTTGGGGAGAGGTTTATTAAAATGATAAAGGCAATATATTATAAACAAACTGCAAAAGTGATGGTAAATAGAGACATGACTGAAAAGATTAGTATAAGGAAGGGCACAAGACAGGGATGTCCTCTGTCTCCGTTACTATTTGTATTGACGTTGGAAGTATTAAATAGAAATATTAGACAGGATAGAGAGATAAAAGGCATGGAAATAAAGAAGGTAGAATATAAACTTCAGGCGTTTGCAGATGACTTGGTTTTTATTTTAGATGATCCGCAAGAAACAGGGTTAAAATTGTTAAAAAGGGGGGGGGAAGGTCACCTACCTTTCCCTCAAACCCAGCTCCACATGCAGCATTTACAATTTAAAAAAAAATACTTTAAAAAGGAATGTGGATACTTAATTAGTTAGCAAAATATACATGCGGCTCTTTAAAAACAGATTTTTTAAAAGAAAAAACCCTGAAGCACAAAGAGAAGAAGAGATTGGTTTTTGCTTTCAAATCCTCAATACAATATGCCTGATGTTACAACTAAAAACCTGGGAAAGGCTTTGTTTGTAGAAGAGTGCCAGGACTGCAGCAGTAATTCCATACCTCCTATTTCTTATAGAAACTTCCCAGCTTTGGACCCTACCTTGAGCAACGAAAGAAGATAATAGCTGAAAATAAGCTGAAACTAAAGGGACAGAACAGCCTCCTTTCCCAGCTTGAGAGAAAGTGTTTTGCTCCAAAGAAGCCCATCCCGGCCGTGAAGGTAAGAATAAATAGAAGTTTCCCATAAAGGAAGAGCAGCCTTCCCAAAACAATGTTTTTGCATTTATGATTATATTTCGTTCTGTGGGTGTGTGGCTAGTGTTTCAATAATCTTATATATGTAATCCTCGACTTAGATCCATTTATTTAGTGACTGTGCAAAGTTACAGCAGAACTGAAAAAAAGTGACTTATGACTGGTCTTCAGACTTACAACCCAATCACAGCATCCCCACAGTCATATGATCAGAATTCGGGTACTTGGCAACTGCCTCGTATTTACAACGGTTGCAATGTCCCAGGATCATGTGATTGCCACATGTGAACCTTCCCAACTGGCTTCCAACAGGCAAAATCAATGGGGGACCCTGGATTTGCTTAACAACTGCAGTGATTCGTTTAAGAACTGTGGCAAAATATTTTAAAATTGAACAGAACTCATTTAACAACCACTTTACTAGCAGTGAAAATTTTGGCCCCAATTCTGGTCCTAAGTTGAGGACTATTTGTAGATATGTATTGAGTAAAGTTACTAAAATGCATTGTTTCTGTGGTTTAGGCCACTATTTAGATAACCAGAAATTGATATTTGTATTAGGCTATTTATATCTAACATGCAGTAAAATACAAAATCAAAGATATGCTAAAATGAACTATATCTCTGTAGTGTGGTTTTGTATTTCCAGGGAAGCTAGATTAATTTATACAAGCATTGTGTGTTGGCCTCAGATGGAACAGAAGATGACCTGTGAAAGTGAGTCTTAGGTTTTTCATGTTGTGTGATCCTTGACATTTTTCCCTTATACACTTTACAATGTTGTAAAAGGAGTAGTGACATATGACCAATGTCTGGTTGTGTATCGTTATACTTCCTCTCTCAGCTGCTAGTAATTTACATAACATTGCTACCAGTATTCCAAGCAATAGTTTTCTGATACCATTGTATCTTTATGTCTTTTCTCTGTGTACATGAAAACATTCTTTGCACATGAAAACACCAAACAAATATTGTTCTTTATTTATTTTGAGAGGGCTTGGTGCTTTCAAAGACATCGTCACCTTAGGGGTTTTACAGTTTTATTTTCCTTGCAGGAAAAATATTGATGAAATCATCAGGGAGAAAAACACCTTCAGTTTCACTGAGGGCTAACTTTGCCATGGCAGATGAGACTGAGAATTGAGAAAAGATATTGAGGAGAAGTGAAAGAGCAGATAAAGACAAATGCATACACACACACACACACACACACACACACACACAGAGAGAGAGAGAGAGAGAGAGAGAGAGAGAGAGAGAGAGAGAGAGAGAGAGAGAGAGAGACTCAACTAGATTTATATTTTGCATTTTTGCTATAAAAAGAATTGAACAATTAGATGAACATGTAAGCAAGAGTTTGAACAAAGATAGCCTCCTGAAATAATAATTAAAATAAGAGATTGGGCAGAAACAGATTACAAATTTAAAAAAAGAAATAATAATTTTAAAAGAACAAGAAGCTGACAAATATGAACATGAAGATGCTAATCCTTTTCCATTTTTGGTTCTCAGCAGCTGGAATTTAATTTATATCATTTATGAGGTGGGAAAGAGAATATAGCCATCAAGACTAAAAATTATTCATAGATCTTGCCCTTAATGTGTCTGGTTCTGCTTTATTTCTGTGCCCTCAAGTCAGGCCTGACTCTTAGTGATTGCCTGAACTAGATTGCAGTTTTCTTGGCAACATTTTCAGAAGTGGTTTACCATTATCTTCTTCCTAGGGCTCAGAGAGAGGGAGTGGCCCAAAATTACTCAACTGAGTTTGTCAGTGTTGACTCCTGGCAACTGCCTGTATGAATCCCTGCAGTGTTCTTGGCCAGATTTTTGAAGTGAATGGCTCAAGAACAGCTGACTTCATGCGTAAGACAAATCTAGAACTCTCAATCTCCCAGTTTCTAGTTTAATGCCTTAACCACTATTCAGGCTCTCTTAGGGCAGGACTAACTCATGATCTTCTGGTTTCTAGTCTGATGCCTTTAGCCATTACCTCGAATTGGCTTTCTGTCCTGATTTTAAATCATCTGTCATCACATCTAATTGTAGCAAATTTCACAGTTTAACTGTATGGAGAAACACATCCTTTTATCAGTCCCAAGTTTCAAAAAATATGGTTTTAGTGAGTGACAACAAGCACTAATACTGTAAGAGGCAAAACACCAAAAATGTCCTTGTTTTCACATCCCCACGCTGAGTCATATGTTGCCTTTTGTTCTTTAGTTTCTCAGTTGCCCATTTTTGAGGTTTCCACAAATTTCATCCAACCCCATTTTTTTCTGGTGGGTTCTATTTCTTTCCCTTGCCCTTTCCCCTAGCCCATTCACTCTTTCCTTCAGAAATTTTTTTACAGTGCAGTTTTCATTCATTCTCTCTGCATAACCAAAGTAGCTCAATGTTTTTCTTTCATATTGATCACTCACTTCTGTATTCAATCCACATTCATCAAACCCTCTCTCTTCTTGTTTTATTACTTCTTAAGTAGCCCATTTCTACTGTGTTCAGCTTATTTTTTTTATGTTTCTTAGGATGTATCCAACTTACTTCCATATATCATAATGGGTAGGACAGCATTCTTTCCACAGTCTTTCTTAACAGTCTGTTCTTAACAAATGTTTTGTAAACATTATACCCAAATCCATGAAAGTCATCTATTTACTGTAATTTCCCCCCATATATGTACAGTATATTTTGCAATTGTTTACTCCATTTTACTTGCCACTTTAGATTTCTTCTGTTGTAGACATTTTTCCTATTATGTACTTTTGATAAACCAATATGATCTTTACTTCAGGCTAAAAAAATCCCGGACATGATAATGTTTCTTATATGGTAGTTTCTTTAGCCCATGAATCAGTTGCTTTATTTCCTGTTCCCTTTGTAATCATTCTAAGAACTTTAGGTCATGGTGCACTACAAATAATTTCAAAAATATGTTGAACTGGGCATTGGAGTCAAAAGAGAAAGCTTTCTTCATGCATATCTTACATATTGCCCGGTGAAATTCCCCCCCCTCTTTGACCCATAGTCCTACTTGTGCCCCACCAGCTAGATTGATGGCTGTTTAAAACAGGGTCTTTTTATTAGCAGCATCCTGATTGCAGTGCTCTCTCCAGGACAAAAATGAAGTCAATCCAAACTCACTTTTCAATATTGTTTTGCAAGTGGGGTAAGCCACAAGTACAGAAGAAGCAAAACTATCTTATTTTAATGTTGTTCTGAAGGCATATTAAATGATTTTGGCTCCCTTGCTTCTTGGATTTATGGCGAGCTTTAATTGTTTTTATTGTACATAGCTCTGGGCACCTGATAGGTAGGGGAGAAATTTATAAATGCAATAAATACATTAAATAAACTGCCTTCAGTTGCAAAGAATCTACATGAATAATACTGGAGAATTCTACTTAAAAATACCAGCCCAACGTTGATTCTAATATAATGGACTGCAAAGAAAATATTTATAATTATTATTGTTGTTGTTGGTTGCTCAGAGACCCAGATGTCTAAACTGTATTTTTAGCCACCTATCAAGTCCTTCCCAAGAGTCTGGGATAGGCAGATATTATTTGATGGTGTTAAAGGTACTGTCGCTGGATGTAAGCTGTTCCAAGTATAGCTGCCTTTTGCAATTGACTGGTGGTGATTTTGTCAATGCTGATGGTGTTCGCATGGTGCTCCAGATGTTTTGGGATTGTACCCGTCACCTAATTATTATTGGTACTATCTTTGTTTTCTTTTGCCACAGTTGTTCTACTTCTATTTGCAGGTCTTTGCATTTTGTGATTTTTCTCCAATTTTTTCTCTTCTATTTTATTCCCTCCAGGTACTGCAATATTCACTTTCCAGACTTCTTTGCTTTTCTTATCAATAATTGTTACGTCTGGGGTGTCACGTGGCAGATGCTTGTCTGTTTGTATTCTAAAGTCCCAGAGCTCTTTAATCTATTCATTTTCTTCTACTTTGTCTATATTGTGGTCCCACCAGTTCTTGCTTGCAAGCAAATGGTATTTCTTGCAGATATTCCAATGCACTATTGTTCCAATTTGTCTTGCCATTTTTGTACTCAGTTTGTGCAGTCTTATTATTATTATTAGGAGATGTGTATCTGTTAGACATGCTTGAGAAGTCAAGATTTACAAATTTCATTGCCTCCCAAAATAAGCTGCACGTGTCAGCTGGCCATAGTATGGGTCTCAACTAAAAGGAAAAAAGAAAAAAAAATACTTGTTTCAAATGCATTGAATAGAATGCATGTTTAGAAAAAACATTTTACAGAACATAATGTACCTTTTAAGAATGAATTTTGTTTGACTTTTGTATTCTGTCTTCTGGGCAAATACATGGAAAATGTGTACAACCGATTCATACGTACCTATTACATTCTGTCAATGTGTAGATTGCTTCACTCATAGAATAAATTACAAACATTCCAAAATATCCTTTTGATTTTATTTTCTCTTAAATAAACTACTTTTTTCCGTTGCCTTTAATATCATTCTTTGGGGCCATCATGGCTGTTGTTCTGCCAAATGCAATCTCTTTCATAAGTGGAGGATTATCAGTTTTCAGATATGAAATGGAGCTAGTCGAAGTTACAAGCTACCTAGATAAGCAAGCAAAATCAAGCTGGACAGGTTTCTATTGACATTAGGAAACTGATAGAAGGATTGAATGTGACTAAAAGGGATCAAGATCAGATTCATTGTTAAGATTGACTTATGGGATGGACTAAAGCGTCTTGCCTAAGGAAGATTGCCAAGGGAGGGGTTTCTACTACTGCCAAGGAACCAGTAGTCAGGCTTTTATACTGCACATCTATGTGTGTGAGAGAGGGGGGGGAGGGGGTAGACAGACAGACAGACAGATGCAGTCTGCAGTTGCTATACAATTAGTTGCCAAGATCATATGGTCTTACTGTCACCTCTTCTGTAATTCTATATTACAAGGTGTGCGGAGGGAGGGAGGGAG
>QLTV01004118.1:689302-709339 GCA_003457575.1 Thermophis baileyi | reverse complement strand
TCTGAGGTGGGTAAAATGAGGACCCAGATTGTTGGGGGCAATATGCTGACTCTGTGAACCGCTTAGAGAGGGCTGTAAAGCCCTGTGAAGCGGGATAGAAGTCTAAGTGCTAGTGCTAAGAAGGAAGGAAGGAAGGAAGGAAGGAAGGAAGGAAGGAAGGAAGGAAGGAAGGAAGGAAGGAAGGAAGGAAGGAAGGAAGGAAGGAAGGAAGGAAGGAAGGGAGGGACATGTGTCAGCTCCACTATCACTGTGTTCTGGAAAAATACACCCCTGCAATACTCTGTCATATTAAAGGGGGTCCAAACTTGATCTTGGCCTGCCTTCAGACATGGCCACACATTCAGTGAGACTTCAAAATACCGATAGTAACCCACATTCTTTTCAGATGTGAACAAGATTAATTTGTGTTTCAGGCAAGTAATATTTCCATTGATCAACCCAAGCCTTTTTTTCTTTTCTTTATACTATCTCCAAATAATTCTGAGTAATTGAATGATGTCAGGTTTTTATCTATATTTTATTTCTCCTGAATACGCACCTCAGACTTACTGGGAAGTTGCTGTGGGGTGACAAACTTTGGAACATTCTCCTTAAACAGCTGCAAGTGCTTTTTCACTTTTTCCTATATTCCCGACTGGTGAACAATAAACACTTAGCCAACATTAAACTCTCCACTGGAGTGTTCTCTGTCACCACGCTTCATATTATTATCTTATTATCTGATTTCTTGTGACATCTAAAGTGTACTTTGGTTTTCTTAGTTTCATAAGCTCCTATTTATATTTTTCTTCTCCATTTCCCCATACGAGTTATTTATTTCTTTGCGCACCCCTTTCTATGTTTTCCAAGCTGTTTAACCCCCTTGAGGATCGGTATAACTTGCTTTGCCAGTTTAATAATGTTGTCATTCCATCCACCAAAATGTTCGTTGATTCCTTTCCTCTGCCAGACTCTTTGTAAAGATGACCCGTTCATTGGTGAATCATATGACCCAACTCTGTTCATTTTAGCAGTACAATATTATGTGCCCTTTCAAATCTAGGTCAGTCCATTCCTACAGTTGCTTCAGCCTCAACTTTGTTTCACCCCTGCATCCTATTTTTTTCTTTTATCTTTGTACAGATTGAATTCATTTTAGGATATGAAAAGAAATGTGATCCCGGATAATCATAAAAAGTTACATTTAGTTCTACACGAAGTATTTTGAAAAATGCTAGGGAATTTCTAGAAGCCTGACATTCTGACAAATTAGTCATCAATAGATCTCTAGTCATAAACAACATCTACATACTGTGCAAAAGAGACAATCAACAATCCAAAAAGGAAACAAAAAGACCAAAACACCTCCCCACAAGCAATCAACGCCCAGATGAGTATAGATTAATACCAAGATTAACATCAGACCAACAATCAAGTAAACAATAACCCGATCAAGGAACTGCCAAACAAGCTAACAGTAAACAGTCCAACCAAGGAATGTCCAACAGCACCGCCACCAACACTGACAGGGCAAGCCGTTAGAATATAAACTGAGAGCAAACCCCACTCCTTACTAACACTGATGATGTTACCTAGTTTGGGTAATGAAATGTCTGCAAGAAAATAACTTATCAGAAAGGAAAGTATGGCTGCACGGTCTGAAACGAATGCAAAGTTTTACCCAACGAAAATGTTAAGACACGTGGTCAGATTCTTGCTTGCATAAAGCAGCCGAGAATTTTGGAAGGGATTGGTGGGATAAAACATTTAGTCAGTTGTTCCATTTGATATAACATATTTTCCAACATCATTGGACTAGAGCAGGGAGCAAGCAGAACGTAGATCAAGAGAAACAAAGTTTATGGGTTTTTAGTAGTTCATAGGTGCGGTAGATAATTGATTCTAGCCTTACTTTGCTACTATCTCTCATGACTAAAACTTATTTTCTCATAAACAAACAAGTAGACCCATAAGGCTAATATTTGTCTTCCTTTGGACTAGAACACATCGTCAGTTGTCACCTAACATAATAATACTTAATGTACATAGTATAATTTAAATTATTCTACTTCTCCCTCTGTCTTTTTCTATCTCAGACATTATCTCTTTCCACCTCTGTTCGTGTCTCATTCTTCTCAGAATCAGTCACAGTTGCACCTTCTGGAAAAGCATCTCTCCAGAGATATGGATGGTACCCCCTCTCCTGTGTATCCCCAACCTCCTTAAAACCTGGATTGGGCTCCAGAAATCCAGAGATTGGGGAAAGTGGAGGAGGTTCTTGTCATGCTTTGTTTTATTGGCTGTTTTTAATCTTGGGTGTCTTGTTTGGTTTTGTTTATATTTTTAATTGTTTTAACTTAGTATTATATTCTGTCAACTGCCTAGCCTCCACTGAAGTGAGAAACCACATTAAATCTAGATGATGCTGACAATGATAATATGTGATTCCACTTTAGAATGGGTATTTTCATAGTCTCATATATACTCTTCTTTAAAAGTAATTCTATTGAATACACTGCATATACAGTTCAATCCAATTTTGGATACATGTTGAATTTAAGAGTTAGAATCCTGATACACAGAAGGAAGACTCCACTTCCTTCTGTGGAAGGAAAAGAGGGAGACAGGGAGAGAGGGAGAGAGAAACAGAAAAGAGAGAGAGGGGAGGGAGGGAGGGAGAGGGAGAGACAGAAAGAGAGAGAGAGGGCGGGAGGGAGGGAGAGAGAGAGAGAAAGAGAGAGAGAGGGAGGGAGAGAGAGAGAGATTTTGGATCCTGTCATTTTGTTTCAATGCAATTTTCATAGATTATTTTTTGCATTAATTGTCATGTTTTATGGTTTTCTAATCACGACGTGTATTACTTTATTAAGTTAGCATTATAGATGTTTTATTGCTTTGCATTTTTCCTATGAAATGGCTTTTGTACTTGTTCTTTTTCCCTTCTTCTTCTTCTTCTTCTTTCTCATTATACCATCCTTTCCAACATGGTGCTTTCCAGATAGATGAGGGCTTTAAAAAAGAACTTTTTATTTTATTATTTGACTTCATTGTATCGCTTTAATGTATCTCCATGTTCTCAAAGGTGTCAAAATCTATTTGGCTTTTTTACAAAGTATGTTATTCTTCAGAAAAATCAGGTCCCCTTTTTCCTCTTCTGTGGTAACTTAGGTACCATCCATCTTTCTTACAGTCAGGCATTTATCCCCTCCCCTCTTTTTTTCTAATTTGCCTTCCCCCATTTCTGTATTGCTGTTGATTAATAACAGCCTGACATATCTAATCTGCAAATCTTTCATTTTCCCAGATATTGTGCTACACACCAAAATAGCTCTTTTCATTTTAAAATGAACAATACGACTTTTCAGGCACACGTGTGCTCCCTTTGAGTATGTCTTTCGGGAGATATAATACAAGGATCCTGTTGTAGCCTGGATAAAAGGACTCCTCTTAATTTATGCTCTGGTCTCCTGGGTTCACAGTATTTGACAATGTCACAAAACAAGACAATAACCTTGCTAGTAAACCACATCAGAATAATGGGGGAATGGGGGAGGAGGTCTTGTCTGGGAATTGAATTTTAACTCTGCATTTAAAAGGTAATATCTTGGGGCTACTTCACCTATTTCCTTTAGACTTTTTCGCTTGTGGAATCTTTCTAATTTCCAAAAGGCTTTCCAATCAAGATTCTTCTTTCTGTCCTCATAGCATCCTTCTTGGGTTGTTGGTGAAATTTCATATTTTCTAAGATGTATAATATACCTCTGGGATATGAGAGCGCCTGCAAAATTTGGTTACATTATCTCTTGCACTATGCAAAAGTCTATGGGTCATTTTGGCAATTAGGAGGTGAAATTAAAAAAAAAAGACATTGGAGAAGGATCATCTTGGGGGGGGGGAGAAATCCCAATAGGAGTGATATTTTACTCACAAAAATATTCCTGGAGTGATGCTAAATGATGTTGCTAGTTAATTTGGCTGCAATTGTAAGCTGTGGAAGTTAAAGGAACAAAAGCAAGTATCATCGTTCATCCCGTAAGTTCTCCTCCTCCCACTTCGATATTATGATGAACATCTCTTTTTTCCTCTCCCTGTTTCGACACAGTTATCTTTCAAGCCAAACATCTGGTTCACTGTTAATTCATAATACAGTTTCTTGGAGGCCTGCAAGGCGTAGATTGGCAAGATCTACAACTAGTATGTGATATAAATCTACATAAGCTTACATTATTAACCCGCACCCCCTTGTCCTCACCCATTTTCAACCAATAGAACCAGCATCAATTCCTTTCTCTTTTTTCTTTTTTTCACTTTTAAAGGACTATGGTGTACTGCAGTGCAGGGTAATTGTTACGTACTGCCGTACGTAGTAAATTTTCATAGCCCCCGCTGATTGGCTAAAATAGCGGTGGGAAAATCAAATCGCTGTCAGTGGTCGGCTAAGCTACAGGAAAGTCCTTAAAAGCGGCTTCCCTGCAGCCTGCCGCCAGTTCGCATTGCATCCAGCTAATCAGAATAAAGGTGCTGAACAGTTCCTATGTCTCACCTCTTCTTTCCCACGCGAATCTAACAGTAATATCCTCTGTAGAGGAAGAATTTGACAATAGCTCTGGAAAATGGGTAATAAAATTTGCCACTAAATTTTGCAGGTTGTTCTCGCTACACCACTTTGTTCAAATTAAATCTATATTCTTAGCTCATCCTGTTAACATGGGAATCCTTGGTTTAGGTGACAAGATTTGGAAACAATACAGGCAAGGCCCATTTTTATTGCCTTAGAACAGCGGTTCTCAACCTGTGGGTCACGACCCCTTTGGGGGTCGAACGACCATTTCACAGGGGTCGCCGCGCGCGTCCTCTGCGCCTGCGCAGCCTGCTTTGCGCATGCGCAGAGGCTACAAGAACCCAAATGGCGGCGTCCGGGCGAAGTCTCCCGCTTCCACGCTATCAGCTGTCCGGCGACCGGCAGGCAAGCCCGAACCCGGAGCATTTCGCCCCTGGTGCCACGCCCCCTTTGTCACCTCATCCCACGTGGGGAGGGGGTCACGGCGGCGGGGGGGCGGTGGGGGGTCGCGGGGGGGTCGCGGCACTAGAAAGGTTGAGAACCACTGCCTTAGAATATGTGAGTGGAATCATCCAGAGTTCCAATTAAACATTTCCATCAGTTCAGGACTATGCTTCAGATAGGAAACTTGAAATTTTCCAACAAATATGGTAGAATTTGATTACCTTTCTGATATTTTATTTACATGATAAATTTGAGTTCAGATCAATCAGATCAGCCTGCTGTCATTTCCCTTCCCATTCTCCTCTCCTAAAATGTAGTAAAATTTAACAAGTGCTTCCTTATTTTATTTGTTTGTTTGTTTGTTTGTTTGTTTAATATGCTGCCTATCTCATTTAAAGCAACCCTGGGTGGCATACAAACACCATAGAAACAGAAATACAAACATTAAAAATTAAATAAACAGAAATTAAATAAGTTAAATGCTTGGGGTGGATTCTACTTAATCCACTAACAATCGCCAAAATGCCCAATTAGGGCATCAGGCCACTTGGCAGTGCCAGATTTTGAGGCTCTTATGAAAGGCCAAGAGGATTGGGGTGGATCTTAACTCAAGAGAAACAATATTTCAGAGGGTGGGAGCCAGCTGGAATTCCTTGTCCAATGGGGTCCACATCATGCCTTTTCTGCAGTACTGAGTGGATTAGGCCAATCCCATTGGGGTGAGATGGTCCTTTATCCTGATACATCACCAATGTAGAATGCCATTGGTGAAAATGTGTGTTGTGCAGTTTTATTGTGCACTTTTTGTGTACAGTGTACTTTTTTTGCAAAATGTACAGTTTCATTGTCCAGTTCTAAGAGAGAGTCGTTATGGAATTGCCATTTTTGGAACGAGTCCTGTGTTTATCTTAATATATAGTTTGTCTTCAGCTTGAGAATTGGACCATGTTCAGCCCAGCATGACAACAATGGCTGAGATGAAATGAATCTACTTCTTAACCACCATAAACCACCACTCCAATCTGTAGAGCACTGACAAATTAAAAATCTATTCGAATTCTATTTTCTGTTCTGCTTCTGTTTTCCCAGCAGCTAAACTGTTTTGATTATGGAATTAAATCATTGCCATCAAAATTATCAACTGGCTTTGGTTTTGTTCACACACCTGGTAGCCCTACTGACAAAAGCTGAGCCACACAGATGTCACCAAGGGCAGAATTAGGAAGCAATAGCATAACAGAGGTCTAATTAAGGGCAAGATTTGGCCGGTGGAATTCTCATTACTGAACTTAATGCACCAGTCAGAAAGAACACAGCTTGACTATCAGCAGAACTGGATTACCCTCATAGTGAGTTGGCAATTAGGAAAAATATCATTATGCTTGTAAATTCAACCACTGTAATCCAGAGGAAAACAAGATAAGGCAAATATGAAGTTCCACAGTGCCATCTTACAATATCTGCCTTTTAGCCAATGCTCAAAAAGAGATATTTTAGGAGAGAGAAAGCAAGCAAGAAAAAGAGATGCAACAAATTAATCTCAATGCATATGGTATTTTATTCCTAGAGCTTCTTTACTAATCCAAGGAGAATGCTCTGAGGAGGATTAGAAGGCCATAAAAGAGTGCACCTACAAAGCATTTTCTGTTCCTTTTGTTGTTATTATAGCTACATAACTTGTTTACCTGCTACTTCCCATACAAAGAAAATTTCATCAAACCCTTTAAAACCAAATAAAGCTGTATATCTGTAATCATTAAATAAAGTGTCAGAAATTGTGGGAATAAATAATGCATGGAATAAAAGCTATATACCTCTTGTTCAACAATGATGGTGGATGGCAGCCAACAAAGATGGTGGGTGGCAACAACTACTGCAGCAGACCAAATCTGCTGGTCAGGAGGCATTAATTTGTTGTGTAATGCCTCCTGACCAGACTACATTGTTTAGGACCTCAGTGTCCATCAACTCCATTCAACATAATAGTAGCAAAGGATAGCAGGAATTTCTGGCTAAAACCTCTGAAAAACCCTAGCACTCCTGGCACCTAAATGAAATGAAAATTGCTGACTCAGTTTCTCAAAAGTTATCTTTTTACCACTTTTTTGAAAAGGTGATTACAGCTGAGTCATGGTACACTATGGCCAGTGACCAGAAGAAAGACCTTAAGTCAGGGGTGAAATCCACCAAGCCACGCCCACCACGCCCACCAAGCCATGCCCACAGAACCGGTAGTAAAAAAAATTGGATTTCACCACTGCCTTAAGTGCACTTCTCTTTAATGACATCCATAAGTTAAGTACCTACTGGGTGCCCTGACTTCTATAACAGATATAACTGCTGTAACAGATCATACTAGATTTGGTTTATGTGAAAATAAAGTAACATTTCTCCAAAGTCTATGTGCCAATGGAATAATAAAATATCTTACTATACTACAAACAAATCTACATATGGAACAACAAATAGTGCTCTTTAATATGTTGATGAGCATCCCACATTATTATTAATGTGCCTTAAGGTTTATTTTCAGAGGGAAAACAAAGTCAGACATTTTTAAATCTCATGGAAGTGACATTAATACATATTCAAATTCAAATTCTCTCTTCCTATCTCTGAACTTCATATATAAAACAGGCATTTGAACATGGGCTGGGAATTACAAACATTGGGGAAAAATTGGCATGCAGCAGATGTCCAAAATGAGAGCCCCACTTGCTCTTTCAAAGGACTCTAGTGCTTCTTGTGTTTCAGAAAGTGGCAACACAATCCTATGTGGTGTTGAACTCAAGACCTTCTCCATACAAACATATGCTTTAGCCCTTAGTACATCCCTTTCCCTAACACAGCCTCGTTATGTCTGATTACCTGTGAAAAATAAGGCAGATGCCACTCCGCTTGAGCAAGTTGGTGACTGACTAATTATTCCAATCTTTTAAAGATTTATCCTTTAAGAACTAATGGATAACCTCTTTCAAAAAAACAAAACAAAAAAACAACCCAAACATTTCTCCTAAGCAGATTCTTGGACCCGTTCTACAATCAGTAAAATAATCTTTCCAGCATTAAAGTGCAGCCTGCCCTCTTGAAACAGGAACTGCACAATTGGGTCAACCGATTTTTAAAAAACAAACGATGATTGCAATAATATGTGTTAGTTTATCAAGCCATTTGCATATTCTTTCCAATGGCTGCATTTTTGTTCCCTGTTGTTTAATGCAGCCTTTTCCTTGTCTCATAATGAATTCTCAGAGGTGTGCTAATGAACAGTAGCCGTGGATAGGCACACTGAGTGTGTGTGTGTCACAACACATCTCTACTTTCCCATTTTTTTTTCTTCCTGTTGCACCAAACAATGGTCACTGAGAATAATTAGTGTATGCGCACAGATCTGATTCTTTTTTGATGTGTGGCTTGGTTGTTGGGTTTGTTTGTTTGTTTGTTTGTTTGTTTTTTAGCAGTTCTATTGATATTGGAATTGCTTATATATCAATACCTGCAAGCAATACTTTGCAGGGTCGTGGATATGAAATGCTTTTGACTTGTGCCCACATTGCCATAGCACTGAAAAACAACATCCCAAAGAACCATGCTCTCAAGGGCTCCTCTTTGGCATGAAACAACCTTGGATATTTCAGTAATGTTTTCCTCTTTTTTTTCCCGTTTGCTTCCTGTCTCCGTCTCCTCTCCCCTCCCCCAGGATGTAATTGGAAAAGCACTGCAGTATATTGGAACATATGGAGAGCTCAGTAGTACCGAACAAGTTGTGGCTCTGATTGATGAGGAAATGTGTATCAACTGTGGCAAATGCTACATGACCTGTAATGATTCTGGCTACCAGGTAAGAACACAGCTGTAATTAGCAAAAAAAAAGGGGGGCACTGTGAGTTGTCTTTCTGCTGCTGAGGCAGAAGGATTCCACCGTTTCTTGATGGGCAGATGGGAAAAGTAGATTTACAAGATACTGGAAATTAACATTGGCACACTCCCAGGTATAGACTGCAGGAACCATGTCTGATCTATTCGCAGAGGTTGTCAATAAAGCAGGTTTCTTAGAGACTTGAGATACACAGTTCTCTCTCTCTCTCTCTCTCTCTCTCTCTCTCTCTCTCTCTCTCTCTCTCTCTCTCTCTCTCCCTCTCCCCCCCCCCCCCCCTCCCTTCCCCCTTCAGTTCTCCTGTTGCTAAGCAGCCGTGTTTTTCCCAGCATTACATGCTGCAGATTGCAGGCTGCAGAATGCNCTCTCTCTCTCTCTCTCTCTCTCTCTCTCTCTCTCTCTCTCCCCCTCCCTCCCTCCCTCCCTCCCTTCCCCCTTCAGTTTTCTTGCTGCATATCATCTATTGCTAAGCAGCCGTGTTTTTCCCAGCATTACATGCTGCAGAATGCTGTTGAAGACAAGATACTTCCAGATTATGTTGGAGTAAAAAAATTATTTCGGCAGGGGCACACTAGAGAATCTATTTAAATACGTAAAACTCAATTAGATTTAATTGTTTCAGTGACCACATCCAAATCTATAGTAGAGCAGGAAGCTATATCCATGTTTGTACTAGTAGTGATCTGGTATGGGGATCTAAGAAATCTCTTTAACTCCTAACTGTTAACCCCAGTTTAATATACAATATACTGATTCATTATGTAACATATAATTTGCACACAGTACATATGTGCACATACAATTTAGAGACCCATACAGAAATGCAAACATATAGATGAACAAGAATTAACTTAATATAAAGGAATCAAATGTTAGATTCAAAGTTATGATTTAATATTGGACTCAACAATAGTAACTAAAATTTCCAATGGACCTACCAAGAAGCTCAAAAGAGATGGTGTGGAAATAAAATACGTTAGAAACTTAATAAATAACACACAGACTTCATTTAATAAATAATGCAAGAAGTTAATTTTATTTATTGAGTTAAACAAGATGGGATCGGGTCACCATATACAGACAAACAGAAATAACAATGAAACACTCAACAAGGCAGTTTAATGTTGCTGTTGTTGAACATAATGAATTTCCAAGGTTTGTTTTGCCCACACAAAAATGTATTCTGCCTCCTTGACAAAAATTTCTGGAGGACACAATTGAGTCTGGCAAAATAGAGTTCAGTAATCTGCATTCTTGTTGTTTTAAATAGGAATTACTGGATTCCTATAATTTTGTAAGCTTAAAGTGATTCTTCATAAAATAATAAAGGAGATGAAATACCAGAGAACAAGCAGTACATGTTTTTTACTGTAGGTTTGAGAGGAAGCCACTGTCAACTATCACCACCCTCTCCATCTCAGATACAACTAACAACAGCCAAGTCTCCTACAACTGACTCCAACTTCCTTGTGTGTCCAATCCAGAGATGGTATTCAGCCGGTTCAGACCGGTTCGAGCGAACCGGTAGTAGTGACCTGCGGGTGGGCCCACTCCCCCCCCGCCCCAGCGCTATGCTGTCCTATTTAGCCACATTTTCAAGCCACGCACATGCATGCAAGCCGTGCATGTGAGCAAAGTGCATGTGCGGAAGGCCGCACGCATGCGCGGAAGGCGCGCGCATGACCGAAGCGAGCGTGTGCGCGCTGGGTGAACCAGTAGGGAAATTATGAGAATCCCACCTCTGGTCCAATCACACTTGGCCAATAAAGAATTCTATTCTGTTCTGTTCTGTTCTATTCTATTCTATTCTATTCTGTTCTATTCTATTCTATTCTATTCTATTCTATTCTATTCTATTCTATTCTATTCTATTCTATTCTATTCTATTCAAGCAGTACACTGTCATTGGGAAATACATGAAACATGAGTTGGTTAGGGATGATTGAAAAATGGTTCTCAAATATTTCAGATTTCTGCTGGGAGTCCACACGCTATGAGCTTAGATAAGTTATACATTCATGATCCCTTACAAATTAAGCAAATATACTAAGATGGTGCTGAGAAAAACAAGGCTGGGAGGAGTGGTGCAGACACCAATCTGAACTAATAAAGAAAATCCACATTCACATTTCGTGCATTTAACAAATTGTTCTCTTTGATCTATTCCACTTGATTAAAGTGTATCATGTCTAGAGCCAAACTAATAAAGGCTGCCTGCTTTGACAAGGGGTGCGCATATTTTAAGAAATATATCACATTAGGAAGATTTGGATGGGTAGCCATCTATTTCAGTCTAGAATGCTTAGTGAAAATAAGAAATAAATGGCCACAGAACAGGTCTTTGCCACCCCTCCCCATTTCATCTTATGTTTATGTTCTTGCATTTACTAGTCCAGACAACCTGGTGTAGACTTGCCAAGGCCCCAGAGTCAATCCTCAGGAATTGTATCCAAAATACTTAGAAGACATTTCTCTTATTGTAGATAGAAAAGATTAATTCAGCAGAAATGTACTAGACACACAAATAATTTTTAAAGTAAAAAAATAGTACTAGAATTCAGCATTGTAATGGGAAATCAAGTTTTAATTCTAATTTCAATATGAATTAACTCCCAATTTTCAGAAGTTGCCCTGAAACTTCCCTATGAAGCAAGGATGTCCTCCTTCCTCCCTTCCTCTTAGTGCGATTCTGTTTGCACTGGCACAACCTCATGATTGCTGTGGCATCAATCATCCATTGTCTTTGCAAGGCAAATATTCCACACAATATCAACAAGCACCAACCAATTTTTTTTTTTTTGCAAAGTTCATTTTTAGATTATCAGAGATTACAGAAGAATAGAGGCATGGAACAGAACAGGGCTGATTTAGAGTTGCCTGCAACTGCCCATAGCGATCACCGCATACCTATGCCGCGAAGGGGTTGATGAGTAAGCGGAGGCTGCAGATGGGCTGATGCAATCCCCCCCCCCCCCAAATCTCAACTGCACGTTGTGCGGAGGTGCGTGCTCTGCGTGCTGGTTGGTTCTGACTTCCTGCTGGGAGGTGGGGGAAGGCATGGCAAACCCAAGCAGGAAACATTAAAATTCACTGACATGTAAAAGGAACACCTATGCAACTGTCCCTGAATGACAGATGCATATGTTCTCTCACGTGCAGTCTGAAGTCTGCTCGAGCCTTGAGTCCACATAAATACTGCCAAGAAAAGAATTTAAGCAAATAAAGACACACTTAAAAAAAAGATTTACAAAACAAAAAAATAAAAAACCCTCTGGGAATCAATGATTTAAAAAAACCCACCAGCATTGAGTTTTTTCTTGGAGAGTGCTGCTATCAAAGATATCATAGCCTAATAAAAGTGTACTATAATATGTTATAGTGACAGCACTGAAATAATTTAGTTTGCTTGCAACAGCAATAATGTTCTGGTGCTCTTTTATTTTTAGCAATGGAATAGGACTATCATGAAAGTGTGGCCATTAGTTCCAGCCGAGGCCTTGAGCTGTGGGCACGGATTGCTGGGAAAGAATAATTTGTTGATTAACAGGGGTATTCAGGATACTAGCCACGAGGGAAGACTCACTGGTCCATTTCAAGTTGTACTCTTTGTACTGTAGCTTCTCTCTCATTATTCACCTTCTACATCATTCACCCAACAAATGGTGAGCCTTGAGGATTCTTCATTAAAAGGGCTGCTCTGAAGGTTGCTTTGTATTTTGTTAATTTTTTTCTGCTCATGGTAAAGAGACGAAAGATATGCCTGAATACCCAGCCTTCTGTTCAAACTGTTTGTGCTGTTTCTGGATTTACCTGCAGGTTTCTGGAGTCAGTATGTGGTCCGTGATAACATGGTTAGTTTAGCAGGAAACTACCATAGGAAGCATTTAAATTGGTGCTTCCATCTTTAAGGAAGATCTATGAGCTATTTGTCCTCTCACCTTTGTCTGGAGCAAACTAGGCAAATAGCCCACTGGAGCTGTTCCAACCCCACGTAAGAAGAATAAAAACTGCTGCATTGGGAAGCACATTCCCTCGGCCTACACAAACACGTGAAGTAAATAAACCTTTTGAAAAGTAAACTGCAGCCTCTGGATTTACAGAAGCAGGCCACAAAAACTGACATGGCATGGCTTTAGGTGAACATTAAAGATTTAGCAAGAGTTCCTGTAGGCACTTTGAAAAGATATACAGTACATTATGCAAGAAAATTCATTGTTGGTAATATTGACTCCAGTTTACAACTTGTGGCGTTACCTACATCAGAAAGCAGAGTTAGATTTGGGATATCTTATAGCCTACGCAGTTTAGCGTAGTGGTTAAGGCAGCAGGCTAGAAACCAGAAGATTGTGACTTTCAGCCATGTAGGCAGAAAGCCAGCTAGGTGACCTTGAGCCAGTCATACCCTCCCAGCTCTAGGAAGCCGGTAATGGCAAACCACTTCTGAAATTTTGCCAAGAAAAATGCAGAAACTTGTCCAGGCAGTTTCTAGGAGCTAACACAGACTGAAAGACATAGCAAAAAAAAAAAAAAAAAACATACTTAATAAACAACAAAAAAAATAAAGAAAAAAAAAAAAAAAAAAAATAAAAAAGAAAATACAAAAAAAAAAAAAAAAAAAAAAAAAAAAAAAAAAAAAAAAAAAAAAAAAGGCTGCACAAACCCTTTGAAAGAGATTCTACAATATGTGCAGGAGCACAAGCAAAATACTTTTTTTGCTTCTTAAAGCAGCTGTGTCTTCTTCAAGATGTCCATGGCTACTTGGAAAGCATTTCTAGGCTGTTGATGCACCCATGTGTTTGCGCAGCCCTTTCTCGTTACATTGCTCGCACACATGCAAAATATTTGCCCAGCTCAAGCCTATCATAAGAAAACTCATCTCTTACTGATGGACTGACTGACTGACTGACTGACTTAGTGTTGTAAATGCTTTTATATATCATATACGTAAAATAATGACAGCAGCAATAATGAGGAAAGGGAGGAATGGCTTTTCCCACTATCCCCACCAGTGTGGAATCTTTGTGTTGTAATAATGCCAGTACATCAGTATGCTGTGAAGAATTCACTTTTCAAAGGCACACATATTTTTATGAAACTTGACCGACTTGTGCTTAAGCTTGATTTTGTTCGTAACTCCACTGAGTACATAAGAAGGAGAATAAGGACGAAAGGAAGAAAAGAGATTTCTACCAGAGCCCAATTTACCTCAATATTTCACATATTTTTAGAAAATGTTATTTTCCTAGCGATTGAAACTGTTACTGTAGCTGCAATGCGGTACCAAACAAAGATTTCTCCAAGCACCTCAACTACAGGAAATGTAGATGCTAAAAATGGGGTTGTTTTTGACCTTTTCTGTGAGTGACATCAATGCTGTTTATTTCTGCTTTCCAGGCTATACAATTTGATCCAGAAACCCACCTGCCCACTGTTACTGACAGTTGTACAGGCTGCACTCTGTGTCTCAGTATCTGCCCTATTATTGACTGCATCCGAATGGTTTCCAGGACAACACCTTATGAAGCAAAGAGAGGCCTGCCCTTAGCTGTGATCCCCGTGTGCTGAGCAGATCAGACCAACAGTTAAAGGGAAACTTCTATTTGCTTGATTCTATTGATTTGCTTTCTAATTAGTGCCAGCGAGTCCAGTACATTCTAGCAAAAAGAAGGAAAGTGGGAAAGAAAGAGGGGAAAAGAGGGAGGGAGGGAGGAAGGAGTCCCTCCTTAATTCTAGGTTCGTTCTCTCTTTGATTAATTTCCATCCGTTCGAAAGGAAGGGAAGGGAAGGAAAGAAGAAAAGAAAGGAAGAAAGGAAAGGAAAGGAAAGGAAAGGAAAGGGAAGGGAAGGGAAGGGAAGGGAAGGGAAGGAAAGGAAAGGAAAGGAAAGGAAAGGAAAGGAAAGGAAAGGAAAGGAAAGGAAAGGAAAGGAAAGGAAAGGAAAGGAAAGGAAAGGAAAGGAACCTAATTCACTAATTAGAGGCCAAATAAAACCGGCTGAATTTTTCAGTTTATTTCCCATCTCTTTCCCTTTCTGATCTTCAGACAGATAACAAGTTAGTTTGCTGGATGTGATTTGGCTTTGCCTTTTATAAGATGCATAACTTTTTTCTCTCTCTCTTTCACAAAATCTGTACATGTTCTGACGATCTGAGTTTTAATTTTTCTTCCCTGTAACAATGAAATGAAATTCAAGAAACTTTTCGTAATCATGTAAACTCTAACACATGGACAAACTTTGTTACCATGGAAACATTGGATAATTACACATTTCATTTCCTTTTAAAACTGGTTTTAGAAGATGTAATTAACTATATAACACACAAACAAAGCATTGTATATCATGGGGGGGATGCTTTTACAGAAAGATATAAAAAGAGGGTTAAACTGCTATTTCTGAACAATTAATCAGTTTTGATAGTGGCAGCATCTGCTGGTCTATTACTCCAGTTCTCGCTAAATTCTACTTCTCCCTAAATGCTACCTCTGACTAGGCATTAAAAATCAAATGTGCAAATACAGCGCACTTTTGTCATTTGATGTTTTCAGTTGGTGGCACATTTTTTGTTGTTGTTGTTCTGTTAATGAACTTCCAGTCCCTATCTATTAATTCTAATCTTTCACATGTAAATATAGGACATTTTTGGTTGCATCACTGTGGTGTTGGCAAAATGAAATTATTCTTGAGGCACTAGGAGAGGACCAAAGGCAATTACTTCAAAATTTCTTTGTTTGCTATCATTCATACACACAGTGCTGGGATAAAATAATGTGGTTCTTTCAGCGTAGATGGATGGGTGAGGCTCAGAAGATACAGCCGTTTTGGTCACCACAGATAGTATCTGACAATAAATGGCATCTACTGAATATTTTCCAAATACCAAGTCCATTTCACTCCTGGGCTTCATTTCTGGAAATGAAAGTTCCACAAATCTTTGGAGAAAGAATGAGTTGAGGGCCCAATAAATATAGGCAATTTCAAGTGCTGTCAACACCCTAGTTCAACTCTCTGCTCAAGCAGGAGACCCTATACATTCCAGACAAATGGCTCTCCAGTCTCTTCTTGAAAACATTTCTTAGAAAGTGATGGAGCACCCACAACTCCAGGAGACAAGCTATTTCTCCTTGGTTCTAGGTTGAATCTCTCCTTAACAATCTTCCACCTGTCACTTCTTAGGGATGACCAAACATGTTATTGTGCATTCTCGGGGGGGGGGGTGTCCTTGGTGCTCTTTGAGCTTGCTTGTTTTCTTGCAGATGTTTCATTACCCTAACTAGGCATCCAGATTACAGGGTTGTAAAAAGGGAGTGACTAGGCAGCCTGACTAGCACTGATGATGTTACCTAGTTGGGTAATGAAAACCAGCAAGCTCAGAGAGCACCAAGGATGCCTCATTTCAACCCTGAGCCACAAATATTCTCCTTTATTGTGCATTCTCAAAATAGGAATACATCCGGGTAGAAAGGACTAGTGGGAAGTACACAACACCTCAGCAGCAGATAGCAACTGAAATACATGCTACGCACTAGATAAAGAAAAATCACTAGTAGAGTGGATTTCTCCTCATCCTGTACTTCTACCACAGCAAGAGTGGGTTTGGAAAAAAAAATCCTATCTTCTAACCCAAAGATCATGGATCAAACAATATGTTCTCACACAAGAAGAAATACAGTAGAAATGTGTAAACATTCTGAAACCATATAAGTGCTTTAATAACTTTCTGATTACATGAAAAGATTACTAGCCACATCTTCTATATGCAAGCATTTTAAATGGCAAAATGTAAGGTAAATAATTGTTAGCATATCAATGCCATATGTTTAAAAAATTGTGTAATAAACATTCAAAAATAGAACATGTTTGTTTACAATAAAACCAAGATAAGGATTTTCCGCCATTCTGAAACAGCATGTTACCATCGACTTATTTCTCATTCTCAGTTGGGTGTTTTCTTGTACTAATACTTTGCTAGCTATTTTATCCCAAAGAAGCTGCAAGAGAACCATATGTTGTTCAATATTTAAAATAGCAAATAATGTATCCATTTCTCTGTGCTCTTTGCTATCAACTGAAATGCAAAACTTTGATTGTGCATATTAAATAATGCTTGTGTTCAAATTTCAGTATATTTACATAGTTATAAATAAATCAGAATTAAAAAACATTATACAACTTGTTTTAAAATGTGTTTTTCCTCTGCATTTTGTGTGTGTGTTTTTATATATAAAAAAAATAGCAAGCCAATTTGCATTTTATATGTAATAGGCTTCCAGTTCTCCAGAATTAGCTCTCTCCTTTTTGATCACTTGCTATCAAACAGTCATATATAATCCAATCATTTTATATTGATGAAGCTGGGCTTGTAACATAGAATGAACTTCATAATAATAAAGAAAATGTTTTTCATTAACCCACTATCAAAAAGAGCTCTGCGGATTTTTAAAAAATTGATAGAGGTATTGCTGTGCACATGTACAACCCAATTCAAAGCCTTACTATTATGCAGGAAAAGCAGAATTGGTCCTGGATTGTTTTGTGGCAGTGATAGTCACATCTTTCCATACCCAGCGTGACAATTACGCTATCTATTGTTCTTCAATTATCTCAAAAATAAGGTTGATATATATATTTTTGAGAGGATTGTACATGTCAGAGCACTGCAAAGAACTGTTGATTGTTAATCAAAGTCAAGTGTGTGACCTGTTTCTGTTTAAAATAATTTGAAACTTCATTTATGCTGGTTTTGTTTTGTTCTTGGTTGGTTGGTTGGTTGGTTGGTTGGAGGTGTTTTTAGGGGGCTATCTGTTATTTTTTTCATATGAAATGAAACCCTAACACATAACTGTAAATATTACAGAGAAATAACTGGTTTAAACTGTTTTAACAAATGACATATTAATATCACGTGACCAAGCAACAGCATAGCAGCAGCCAGTAACACTGAAGCAGCCACAACTTTCCCAAATTTCATTTCATGGATAATGGATTTTGTAAATTATCCCATTTGAAAAATTGTTACTCTATGATACACCATTTTGCCCAGTTAAAGATCATGACAACAAGAGTTTTAGTAGTATAAAACAATGTTTCTCAACCTTGTTGACTTTTAAGATGCTTGAACTTCAACTCCCAGAATTCTCCATCTGGGGAGTTGCAGTCCAAGCATCTTAAAGTCAACAAGGTTGAGAAACACATATAGAAGTTCCAAAAAGAATATTTGTGCTTGTGAGAGAAAGAGATGGATGGCTTTCAATTCACATCACCTCTACATAATCTTTAATCTGGTAAGTAAACTAAAACAGACAAAAACAGTATTTTCTCAGACGGATTTGATTCACAACATAGCTGGTTTCACTGCTCAGCTTGCATGCTAGCAATACCTTTAGCCCTAGCATAACATTTAATGAAGAAAACTGCCTTCCTTTCTTCATAAAAAAAAAGTGCCCAAATGAGGTCACTTCTAGATGAAATAACTGCCACTATTTATATATTCTATATATATTCTATAACTTACATGGACCTCAAAGTATGAAGACTGGGATTTGCAGTTTCCTGAAAATATCTAAGACCCAATAACATTTCTGATAAAGCCTTTATTCTTTGTATTCCGTCTTTGCCCATCATATTTGAATGACTCGGGTTAAAAAGTCTTTTAATTATATTTTCTGTAATAATGTTGAGTATTTTCATAGACTGTGCTGCAGGAGGCCGTTCAGGCCAAAAACAGGCTGGGGGGGGGCAGTCCCCCTGTGCCTATTTTGGCTGCCAGAAGCACCACAGGCCGATCCTTTGCTATTTCCAGGCCGGATCCAGGCCGTGGGCCTTGAGTTTGACACCCCTGCCTTAAGGTCACAATGATATGATCCCATAACAATGAATTGCTGCTGAATTCAGCTGAGCCTACTTCAGCACAAACGAGTACAAAATTTCGACTGTCGTGTGGTGATTTCTGAAGGGAATGGTTGACTATTTGGTAGACTCCACAGAAGTCTCAAAACTCAAAATCCCATATATAGCTCTGTTGTTAAATCAGTTACTCAGGTTTTGATGATGACTAAAAGAAATGCTGCCTTTTTTCTTTTCATTTAATATCATTTTCAAAAACAGCCAGCCAATGTACTTTTACACATAACCTTTAACAATCCGAGCTTTTAAAAGACACATTGTGAGCAATATTTTTGAGCAAAGATTGGCAATTTCTCTAAGCCATCTGATGCTTTCATTCCCCTCTCCAGCTCTTTTCCTTCTGCCTGTTCTTTTTTAAATTGTAAGCATGGAAAACTGTTTTGTTTATGAACTTATATTCTATTTTGTCTTTCTGGGTGATGGGTGAAATGAGTATAATCAAAATAATAAAATAAACCAGAAAATAAACATTTGCCTTATCAATCAGCATAAATGCAGAAATATTTTAGACATTTTGTCCAAACTTAAAAAGTATGAAATCAAATGAGTCACATTTGCATTGGTTGGTTGAGAAGGAGGGATAAAATCTTCCATGGTTTTGGTTTAGCTATGAAACTGTATGGCAGTTTTGTACTTTTTGATGTGCAGATCTTTTCTTTAATTGAACTAAGCTGCAGAACCAAATATAAAATGATGTTATTCATTTTGAAACAATCTAAGAAGGGCCTGCTAAGTGTTATAAGAGCTATCAATAATGGTACAGAGCTATCTGAAAATGCCCTAGATCAGCGGTGGGTTGCTCCTGGTTCGGCCCGGTTCTTCGAACCAGTAGCGGCGGTGGTGGGAGGCTCCGCCCACCCACCCGGGACGCTTCTGCGCACGCGCGTGCAAACGAGTAGTAAAGGGTTTTAGAACTCACTACTGCCCTAGATATATAGGACTTATGCACCTTTCTAGGCTCCATCCATTCCAATTATTGATATGTGTTATGTTCTAACTGTTTCAACTGTGTTGCATGGTTCCAACCAGGTCCAGCGTTTGAGCGGGAAAAAGCTCAAACGCTATTGGCTGGTCTGTCTGACAGCTCCCTATAAAAGGGCAAGCTGTCAGACTGCTCTTTGCTGGTTGCTTACACAAGAGCTGAAATAAAGAGCTGCTTTGGAAGTCTGTCTCCTGTCATCTCTACCCACTATCTAACAGTGGCGACGAGGGCTTGGGCCAGGAGAACTGTGACTAGCTTCTTCAGCACTTTCAACCAGCCAGGCAGACATCT
>QLTV01004118.1:657388-686115 GCA_003457575.1 Thermophis baileyi | reverse complement strand
CTTTCCTCCCCTAGCTAACTCAAGCCCGGGTGTCTCGGAAGGCCTACCTGTGGAAGCCGAGAGCCAGCGATGACCTCCCTTCAAACCGGTCCCTTCGGCCCACACCCAGACACCCAGTACCTTCCAGGAGCGTCCATGCTCGAGCCGCGGAGCAGCAGCAGACCTGTCCGCACAGGCCGCTGCCTCACCACCAACTGATTTGCGCAGGTCTAGTAGGGCTCCAAAACGCCCCGCCTACCTGCGTGATTACGTATGCTGGACAGCTCCATCCAGGAGGGGAGGGGTGTTATGTTCTAACTGTTTCAACTGTGTTGCATGGTTCCAACCAGGTCCAGCGTTTGAGCGGGAAAAAGCTCAAACGCTATTGGCTGGTCTGTCTGACAGCTCCCTATAAAAGGGCAAGCTGTCAGACTGCTCTTTGCTGGTTGCTTACACAAGAGCTGAAATAAAGAGCTGCTTTGGAAGTCTGTCTCCTGTCATCTCTACCCACTATCTAACAATATGTACTATATAGAAAATACTAGAGTGCATTGCTTAGAAAATTGCAGTTTTCTCTAACCTACCAAAGTTTCCTTGGAAATAATGTCAACTTTTAAGCAACATAAAATCAAAATGAAAGAAGTATAGAAACCAGATAATAATTACCAGGATTTACAAATGATAAAATTCTGAAATTGGATTCAAATTCTTGAAATTATAATTCAAATTGTTAATTGTTAATTCTAAAAAATGTAAAATTACTTCACCTGCATGCCATGTTTAGACAATTATAACAGCTCTTATTATCCTTCAGAATTCTTGCTAGTATCTTGTTGGCTTCATGGGGTTTTGTATCCTTCAAGCAGTATTCATTTTCATAAGTAATTAAATAAAACAACTAAATATGACATTTTTTCACCTATTTTCTCCCTTTCACCTTTTATCTGGCAACCTGTCTTTAGTTACCAGTGATTTGTGAGGTTTTTTAGTCCTTAAAAATCTAATTTCAATCCAGAGAAGTGTTCTCAACTTTTCCTTGAGAAATAGAAAAAATTGGATCATCTTCAATACCATATTCAAAATAACTTCCTAAAAATAAAAGAGGACCATCTCTATAACTTGCCAAAGTGTTGTATGCCAATTACGTTATGCTTTAAAATTAGGGGGCAACTTATAAGTATAATTCAATAATTAAAATGGGGTGTTAGATTTATTTTTAGCAAATGAAGACAAGCTCTTATTTAAACTTGTTTGGCTTAAAAAAAAACACCCTATGTATATGGAATAATCCATAATATCACAACCATCTTTAAAGAATCGGTTATCAAAATACCACCTTGGAATAATAAATATGAATGATGTACTTCTTGTTTCTTTGAATAATAAATATAATCCACATGTTTATATTGCATTAAAAATATATACTTAAGTGGAAGTATGCAAAAGGTGGAGTTGGTTTGAGCATGCCAGACTGTTTTAACACTGGAATTGGACTTCTCTGGTTTGTGATTGTTGTTGATTTGTTATTATTTATTTCAATGCAGCTAGTATAGCATGGCTTAGATTGACGGTGAAGCGCTTAGGGAATGGGTGCTAGTACTACGGATGTAAAACAGCTGGTCTCACGACTAAAGTATCAATCTTGATTCTCCTGTCCTGCTGTTGAGGTCTAGGACTGTGATAGTCAACTGCTCCTGATGTGATACAAAAATTCTTTTGTTTATATGTTTTTGCAGCTGCAAAATGCAAATTGCTTGCTTTTTTAACTGGGTCTATGTTTGGAAAGGCAGGCAAACTTCACAACTTGGAAACTCGGTGAATAATCCATGCTGATTGCCACTCATCCTGCATAAAATTCACCGGGGGAATGTTTTTTTATACATTATATATAATTGAAAGCCCATAGGAAGCAATGGAAACATTTGTTTGTTTGTTTGACTGATTGATTTCTATCTTACCTTTTCCTCAGGAGTGCAAGGCAGCTTATCTAGAGAGTTCTCTCTGTTTTATCCTCAACAGCAACCACTTCCCCAATTCCTACGGGAACTTTTTAATATTTTCATTAAAAATAAATAAATAAATAAAACAGTTCCCTTATTTTTGTAAGTTGATTATCTGATAGCAATCGGGATGCACAACTATTCCACCTGCTGTTGTGACCCCAGGCTGGACAAGGAAGCAAGTGCCCCAGTGGTGAAATCCAATTTTTTTTACTACCGGTTCTGTGGGCATGGCTTGGTGGGTGTGGTGTGGCTTGGTGGGCGTGGCTTCATGGGCGTGGCAGGGGAAGGATACTGCAAAATCCCCATTCCCCCCCCACTCTGGGGCCAGCCACAGGTGGTATTTGCCGGTTCTCCGAACTACTCAAAATTTCCGCTACCGGTTCTCCAGAACCTGTCAGAACCTGCTGGATTTCACCCCTGCCTTGGAGGTCTTCTAGTCCAACCCCCTGCCCAAAGATAGTACCGATAGCGATAGGCACCTTAGTTGCGAGCCCAAAATCTCTAGTGAAGCACCACTAGAACACCATCGGCATTGACAAACTCACCATCAGTCAATTGCAAAAGGCAGCTTTGCTTACCTCCTGCAACAAGACCTTTCACACCCTCAAACAACAACATCTGCCTACGTTAGGTGGACAAAATGCCCAATCCAGCCTGAACATCTGGACGACTGTGCAACAAACTATAGCGAGACAGCAGAACAGAAGAGAAAATCTCCATTCCGTCCCCACTCCTGGGGGAAGGATACTGCAAAATCCCCATTCCCTCCCCACTCCTGGGGGAAGGATACTGCAAAATCTCCATTCCCTCCCCACTCTGGGGCCAGCCAGAGGTGGTATTTGCCGATATTTCTCCTCAAACTACTCAAAATGTCCGCTACCGGTTCTCCGAACTGCTCAAAATTTCCACTACCAGTTCTCCAGAACCTGTCAGAACCTGCTGGATTTCACCCCTGAAGTGCCCCTTGTTTCCTCTGGCTGAAACATTTGAAAATGTCATGTCCTGCTCTGCTGGAATATTGCTGACTCCACACATTCCAAACTTGACTCTTGCAAATTTAACACAAACGATGCAGACTAGACACTTCAGCACAAATATTATACTGAAACCTCAAGTCCCTCCCATTAAATTAAAAATGGCTCGCTTCTGACAGGTGATGTCTATGTATGCCATGCCATTGTCTGTTACATAAAAATCCCAACATGCTTTTTATATATATAAAGATCGCATCACTGACAAATTATAAGACACATAAAAGGCATTTTTACAAAATAATCTTGAAGAAGTGCTGTACGGACTCCCTGATTCAGCATTTGAGCTTGGCCTCGAAGAGAAATGGACGCAATCCAAATTGATAATGAATTAGATCTTTTCATCCACTATGCGATGGTATATTATCCTTCCCACCATTCCATGCAAGAGCTTATGGCGGCTGTAACTATTAAAATTAATGGCCACAGATTTCCCACCATCATGCCTAAAACTACAAAGTGGTCCCAAACACGCTTATATTTTTTTCTATTGTTCAAAGTCAGACTTTGATCTCAAAATTTAGTTTATATCATCTGATTTGCTCTCTTCCAATTATTCCCATGCCAAGTAATCCTGAAGGATTTCTAGAATACCAACCATATCAAAATGAATGAAGGAAGGAAGGAAGGAAGGAAGGAAGGAAGGAAGGAAGGAAGGAAGGAAGGAAGGAAGGAAGGAATGCCTCCTGGAGTCACCCATCTGTGAGTTGGGCGGCCATATAAATTTGTTTTGTGTGTGTGTATGTGTGTGTGTGTTTCTCAGGCTCTTCTCTATTTTGAGATACATAATATGACAGTCAGCACCTGACAGTTGTCCCAGCTTTGCAATGCCTGATTTTCAGCTTTACTCTTTCCCTGTCCTGTCCTCATCAGAACCTCTGGGAAGGCAGGACAGTGGAAAAGTTCCTTTGTACAGGCATTAAAGGTGCAAATACACCTGCCACTTCTGTGGTACAAGTATAGTCGGTGGACTAAGCAGGCATCGTTGATTAAAAAGCTTAAGATGATACCGAGAAGACAGATTACTTCTATTATAACTACTAAAATCAGCTTTACAGAGAGACCTTGTACCAGACATTATGGGGAGACCTTTAGCTTTTTACCATGTCTGTTCTTTGTTGCTATGGCAATAGAATTAACCATTCCATTAACATAATAGAATAAACTGCACTGTAAACTTCTTTGTCCTGGTGGAAAAGCCTTACTCAGATTTCAGAATATTTGACAAGCTTTAAAAAAAAAAATCCCAAACCTAGGTTATTATCTCAATGCCTCCAAAAGCTTAAAAGGAGGGAGAGAATGAGAGAGGGCACAGCTGTACATTTTATCATTACATTTCCCCTTGCCTTCATTGACTGCCTTCTCCTAAGTGCCCCCCTGAGAAAACTAGTAGACTACTGAAGCAGTGACCATTGGAAGTGAGAATATAGTCATTTAACAACCTCATAAAAGAACACACACACACACACACACACACACACGTGCACACACATGGAAATCTCTCAAATAGCCTCAACTCAAGCGTAAGCATTCCTAATTAATACTTCATACACAGATAACAGTGGATATAGAAATAGTAAAAAATGCATGTATGGAAAGGCACTGTATTGTATATGTGTACAGTATGTGTATGTGTGCCAGAGAGAATTGCCAGTTAGCTTAGAAATGTGACAAAAAGAGCAGCAGCTTTGGATTTTAATTAAGCAAGCAAAGAGGAGAATTGATACTGGACTATCTAACTGTCCAAGTTAACAAAGCAGCGCAGGCTCCAGATTTGAGGGAGGAGATGCTTTTAGAAGGTCCTCTTCTCAGTTATCCCGACAGCCACATTATTTATTGTGACACTGTCGCTGTGGTGCCGTGTCTTTGGGACCCAATCTGTACCCTTGTGCTGGACAAGGGCTTAGGTGGTCATTTCTGAATTGCCAGAAAAAAATGATTTCTACCAATACTCCTATGTTAGTCTATAGCAGGGGTCAGCAACCTGCGGCTCTGGAGCCGCATGTGGCTCTTTCATCCCTCTGCTGCGGCTCCCTGTCACTCAAAGTATGCGTCACAACTGCCAGTGTGCAACACCCACCGACGCGCAATTTATTAAGCTTTTCGGCCCCCGGTAGGCCAACCATGGATAAATCCAAGAAAAGAAAAGTTTCAGAAGAAAACAGAACCTTTAATTCAACTATATATACTAGTTTTGTGGCCACTCAGGAAATAGTCAGGCACGGGAAGAGTTTTGTGGCTCCCAGTGTTTTCTTTCCTGTGGAAAACAGGTCCAAATGGCTCTCTGAGTGTTTAAGGTTACCGACCCCTGGCCTATAGGATACATACACACACAGTACCCAGGATTTTCTTATCACAGATGAAATAACAGTCAGAAATATGACAGCAGTTGACAGCTTTGCAATGCCTTATTTTCAGAAGCTTTATTCTTTCCCTGCCCTGTCCTCACCATGTGCGACCCTCTGGGAAGTTCATGCATTAAAGGTGCAAATACACGTGCCACGTACAGAAACCTTGAAAGCCAACTCAATGAACAGATGTCTTCTCCTTAAGAGTTTTAAAGATCTGATTTGATTTTTTTTTTAGATTGGATTGGATTTAATATTGGATCTGGAGTGGATAGTTCTTCCAATAGAAGACCATCAAATAGAGAGCTGTCTTCTCACTGATAGTTCTTCCAACTTAAAAAGAAGCTATAAAATAAAATGCATGGCCAGCATACTTGAAGGCAGGAGACTAGACCGTAAGTGCACAGAGCACTAAGGGACAGGAAACCTCAACTTCTGGAAATAGACCTCCTATTGCTCCATATGTCCCTGGCCTTAAGGAATATAACTATTCACCTGGCGTACCTGTATTTCTGGATAGGTGTAGGAACTCTGAATAGGCTTTGGCCATTTAAAAAGAAAGCAAATCCAACAATCCATTTGAATTTTCCCGTGCCTTGCTTCAATGTATTTGAGGCTGCTTTGACCTAGGCTCTGTGTTTTTTTTGTCTTTTTCTAATGTTGCACCTTTCTTCAAAGCAACTCCTTGAAAGAACATTTCTTCAGCCTACCATATATTATTGCAGATAAGTTGAGAATTTTGTGTTCCAAAATATGCCTCCCAAATTGGATTTGGCTTACCTACTGAGCAGAGCTCAGTCTTTTAAAAAGCCCATCCTGGCCTTAAAATTGTATGGTTTTATAAAGGATGACATAACCGTTTGCAGTTTCTCACCTGTCACTGTGGTTAAAACTCTGAGCTTTGGCTTATACTTGGGTGACAAATATTTCATGGTACTCTGGTAGAAATTTCAAGGGTTGGCTTATCCATGATTATATATAGTAAGTAGAGTTTACATAACCCAGCTTTATTCCATAACAAAGACTCTCTGCCCAACTTTCATATTTTAAGGAGCTACAGAGAATAATCTAGTCAGAGAATATTTCCTCTTAACATCTTATTTGGTCTTTGAAAATCAAACAGAAATTGCAATTGGAATAGAATGCTGTTGTGTAGCTTTTGAGAAAAAGGGAAGCATAAAGCACATATTATACTAATATTAACTTAACTGCACAAATCAAAGTGTTCCATGCTGCAGAGCTTCAAAGGGATTCCAGTATCTTTTGTCCTTCCAGGACAGTTGTTGTCAAATAAATTTCCCCAGTGCGTGTAATTTAAATGTAGATGTAGAATCTCATATGTTAGACTAGTAGCTGGATACCCGTGCTTTGCTATGAAACTATGTGATCAGGCTTGATACATTGACACTTAAAGCTTGAAAATTTATGTAGAATGTGTAACTCCTTAGCAACAGCGTGTGTTTATATAAGGCAACTGGCAGTTGGAACAGAGTTCTTTTCAGGTGGGGAGGGGGGGTAGAATGTCTAAACTCCCAGCCCGCAGGCCAGATGAGTCATGCGCTGCCCACGCCCACACCCGGTTTAGCAAAGGGGAGGGGGAGTAGAATGTCTAACTCCTTAGCATCACAGCATGTTAATATAATACTGTATAAGAAATACTAATGATCTGATGGTCATTTCGAAAAATCCTTTCTTAGCGAGCACCTAGAAGCCAAGAGGAACATACGTGCCAAGTTTCAAGTTTGTAGGCTTTACAGTTCTGGAGATTTCATGATGAATGAGTGGTATTTGGCTTTTATATATATATAGATTAAGGGAAATGGATGCTAGCAGAACGTTATCAGTACTGTTCTTGACGTTGTATAAGAATTCATTTGGGGAGGAATCTTGTAGATCTACTCCATGGAAGTCTATGTCAGATTTCTTTTGCATCCGTACATTACAAGAGGAATAGAGAATCTCTGAGCGTCCAAATGCTGATTAAATTCCATCCGGAATGTCCAATGGCAAGTGATACTGGGAGTTTTAGTCCAGTAATATATGGAGGCTCACAGGCTGCCATCTCTATAATATATTGCTTAATATAATGGAAATAAGTAGCATTATACTTTAGCCATACAATATATTCCACAGAAATGGATTTGCAAAAGGCTGACAGATAGGAAAACATAAATAACAACCAACTTCAACAGCATCAGCTACATAAACTCAGAAGTTGAATTGGTATCTGCTTTGCATCCTCTTGCTGCACAACTGTGATGCTAGTTTTCATTTATGTTACTCATCAATGAGTTGTTGCATGGTTTGTGGAGGGCTCTGAACTGTGGGAGGCACGCAGTATTATTCTCCTTCACAAGTACAGCACAGCTTCAGTAGCCGCCTGATGCTTTACCTGTCCGTAGTTCATCAGCTGAAGAGTTATAGCATAAGAAAAACATACGGAACAAAAAGAATTAAGATAATGTATTTGTTAGCATGAGAATGATGAAAAAAATTCTCTGGAATAAATCCAGACTCAGCTGTGATGTAGTCTGTCTTGCAAATGCATTAGCTACTCTAAGTAGAAAAACAGTGTGGTGTAGTTGTGAGATATTGGGCTGAGACTGAGTGGGACCTAGGGTCAAGTAGACTCACAAACCACAGAAACTCATGGGGTGACTTTGGGAAAGTCACTGTCTCTCAGCACAACTTAGTCACACAACTGCAGTTGTGGTAAATAAAATTAAAGGAATCCCAGCGTAAACAGGGGTGGGTTCCTCCCGGTTCGGACCGGTTCTCCTGAACCGGTAGCGATCCGCTGGTGACATCACGATGACATCACCGAACCGGATCGGTCAGTGGCAGTCCGTGGGGGCCACCATCTTTTTTTTGAATTTTTTTTTATTTTGGGGGGGGGATTTTTTTTATTTATTTTTTCCTTCTGAGCATGTGCAGAAGCCAACTTCCGACACTGTGCATGCGGTCACCATCTTTTTTTCGGCTTTTTTAAAATTATTTTTTTTAATTTTTTGTTACTACGCATGCGCGCATGTGCGAAGTGCGCGCGCACCCACAAGATGCGCCCACGAGGCGCAGGAGGGAGTGAACCGGCAGCGAGGTAAGTTGGAACCCACCCCTGAGCGTAAACCACTATGGGCTGCTGGAAAAAGGCAGAATATAGATAAATTCTACCTTTACAGCAACCAAGCTATGATATCATTTATTCCATAGGACAATTCAGTGGCATTAAAATATGACAAGCAATTTAAAAACTGAATCCAAGCCTAAATCCATTTTGATCAACTGCTGAAAAGCATATATTATGACACAAAAGAGTTTACAGCCCTCTCTAAGCGGTTTACAGAGTCAGCATATTGCCCCCAACAATCTGGGTCCTCATTTTACCGACCTCGGAAGACTCGGAGGCTGAATCAACCTTGAGTTGGTGAGACTCAAAATTTCTCATACACCAAATCAGAGAGCTACTTTAAATTTATCGAAGATTGGCAATACTATGTCATTTCAGATAGACTGTTTGCTATAGATACTTGGAGATGTTAAGGATTGAATTGGAGTTTTTGTTTTCAAGGCAGAAGTTTTACTACTGAGCAATAACTTTTCTCCAAAGCCATCTGAACTACTAATATAGTGGATAGTGTATCATAGCATAGTGTAGCATAGCATAGTGTAGCATAGCATAGTTTTAGCAAGACTGGACAACCATTTGTCTGAAATAATATAGGACCGTGATGGCGAACCTATGGCACACGTGCCACAGGTGGCACACAGAGCCATATCTGAGGGCACGTGAGGTGTTGCCCTATGTCAGCTCCAGCATGCATGTGCACGCTGGCCAGCTGATTTTCAGCCTTCCAGAGGGCGGGGGGAGGCCGTTTTTGCCCTCCCCAGGCTTCAGGAAAGCCTCCGGAGCCTGTGGATGGCGAAAAACAGACCCAACGGGCCTACCAGAAGTTCGTTTCCAAACTTCCGGTAAGCCCATTGGGCCGTTTTTCGCCGTCCCCAGGCTTCAGGAAAGCCTCCTGGAGGCTTCAGTGAGGTCCTCACGCATGCGCGGGGGGAGCAGAGTGGGGGTATTGTGCGTGCATGTGTGGGGGGGGAGGGCATTGCATTATGAGTGTGGGCACGTGCGCACGCGCTATCGTGCACATGCATGCGTGTGCGCGCCCTTTTGGCACCCGAGCAAAAAAAGGTTCGCCATCACTGGTATAGGATCTCCTGCTCGAGCAGGGGGTTGTACTAGAAGACCTCTGAGGTCTTCTTCCAACTGTATGTTCTAAGATCTCAGTAACAAAAGTGAGTTTTTCCATAAATATCGCTTCATACTTTCCATTATAGTATAGTTGGTATAAACAATGTTAATTGAATAAACCCCAGCTCAGTTCACCCAGCCCACCAAGCCAAAAGCAATCACATCATGGCTTAGTGGTATGAGTGGATCAAGACAGTGTTTGAATCTTGCTCCTTATATCCAGATGCAATTAATTTAATTTATTTATTTTGTCAATCTCGTATTAAGATAATACATAAAAGTATATACATAATTTGAATACATGAAATGAATAAAATAAAAGGGAACATTAGGACAGAGACGGTAGGCACGCTGGTGCACTTATGAACGCAAATAAGATCTTAGATATCTTACTGCATAGTTAAATAGGCTCTTGTCCAGCGGTGGGTTGCTCCCAGTTCGGCCCGGTTCTTAGAACCGGAAGCGGCGGCGGGATGCTCCACCCACCTGCCCAGGACGCTTCTGCGCATGCACAGAAGTGTTGCGCGAGCACGTACGCGAACCAGTAGCAAACTAATTTAGAACCCACTACTGGTCTTGTCCATTCAGAAATCTTCTCAGTGAGATGACAGGAAAAGGAAGGAAAAGAAGTCACCCCTTCAACCTACAAAGAAGACTTCCCAAGGGTTGAAACCCCTGAGCTGAAATGGACTTAAAAAAAAAAAAAGTCACGCAGTTGCTTTATTTTCCTGCACCAGAGGGCAGCGTTTCCCTAAATCCAGGGCACATGGCACTTAGGAAGAGCTTTTGTCAGTTTACAATAACACGGCAGGCATGTGATATCTTAGTAATTGTTTGGATTTTCTAATTGCCTCAGCCGCCAGTAATTTAATGCATGAGGTAAACGCCTGCTCAGCTCACAGCTATTAAGCAGCTCTCTAAAGAAAGTACATTACCCCGAGCTGTCAGGAATTCCAGGGCTTGCTAACTCCTTCCTCTCTTCTTGCCCAAGGTTTTATATATGGCGTAGGCTGAAAGTCAACTGTTTAGATTGCAAGTGACATTTTATCTCCAATGTTACATAAATGTTTGAATACCTGATGCCTCGGTGCTCCAGAGCTGTCTTTCAATATCGAAAAGAAGGTGGGTTATGATAGTCCGCATGCTGTTAAGTCACCAAACCCCACGAGAAGCTGTTCTGCATTCAGGGCCCTCGTTTTCTGCTGGTTATAGAGAATATCGATTTTAAATCTTACACCTAGAAAAGTGTGGCATTAAAAAATCAGCTGCTTGTAACAGGAGGTTGAACATCTCCTGTCCATTTATTCGAAAGAAAGAATAATGATTCGACACACACACACACAAAAAAATCCTCGTTGTTGTTGGGCGATCGACACAATCTTCTTAGACCTCTGCAGATTTTAAAGAGAACTAATTTCTTTCCATGGGTGCTACTGAAGTTATCGAAATCATTTCAGCGAGTTTCAGATGGTTAAGTGTGTAATATTATGCAAAGGAAAGGAACATCTGTGTTAATGAAAAGGGAGAAATATTTGTACTGCAATCCCAAGCCTTTTTGCTGAAAAGAAAATCTCCCTTTTTGGATTTACACGGTTCCTTCTGTTGATATGATTGCCGTCTTTAAATAGAATTGTAAAAGTTCCCTCACGGTTGGAGTCCCATTCTGACACCTTTAGCCTTTTTAAAATATGATTTCAAAATGGAAGGCCAGGTTGACAAAACGTAACAAGAAGGATTAATGGTACCACCAAAGCCGCTATCCCAAATCTGATACTGATATCTGATTTGAAATCTGATGATATCTGATAGAAGGTTGTGACCTTGCTGATTAGGAATTATGGAATTGAGGGGTCCTTGATGCTCTCTGAGCTTATTCATTTATTTAGGAAATTTATATTGCCGCCTATTCGCTTGGTTGTTTTCTTGCAGACATTTCATTACCCAAACTAGATAACATCATCAGTGCTAGTTATATCTGCAAGAAAACAACCAAGCACCAAGGATCCCTCATTTCAATCCTGAGCTACAAATATTCTCCTTTATTGGATTGAATTCATTGTCTAAAATGTTTAGAGAGGGCCAAGGAAAGCAGAAGATCCATATATGGGATCAGAAATAAATGCTTTCCTTTGTATGGAGAAGTTGGGTTTGTAGCAAGGCCTCACCCAGTGTGGTACTTTTTTGTCAGCAAAACAGTTGGCATGCTCTGTAAAATCTGAAATATGTAGTGATCTTCCTTGGCAGCCTTTAAAAATGAAGAGGTTTTGATCTCCTTCTGACTCTTGACATGCATGAATTGGGACCAATTGTCATTCTACTTGAATGGTTATAAGTTGAGCATGCTGCGCGTGCTACAGCTACTAGGAGCCACAGGTGAGGGCTGAGTGACAGGTGGGAACCAAAGGTGGACGAGCTGCCCTAAAAGCTGCCCTAAAATGAGCTGCCCTAAAAGGACATGACATGCCCCTACACCAGAGGTGCTACCCCTCCCTGAACACCCCATACACCCCTGTCTATAATAATACTAAGTCTTCCACCACCATCTCTTCCCAGCTTCTGTTTCCCACAGTCAAGTCTAGACTGTGTTGTGCTAGCATGAAAGCAACAACCATGTCCCATTTACAAGATGCATAGAAAATACATTTTATCAGAAAGGCTGGTTACCATGAATTCCTTAAAAGATAAGATTTCTCTTATCTATAATTTTGGTTGTGGCTCTTCTTCTTGAATGGTTATAAGTTGAGGACTATCTGTTTAGGAGGAGGAGAGAAGGCTGAAAGGAAATGGAGGGAAAGGTAAAACATTAACTTGAGTATTATAATTCATCTTAAAGGTTTTCTGTCTTTTTGGGAACTGTATGATGTTGGGATAAGGTGTCTCATGTCTAGGGGTTTTAGTAAAAGATAATAGCAGCTGCCAGAAATTCTAGACTGTGACTAAGTTCTGCTTCACCAATTATTGAACTGCCAGATGTGAGGAGTAGTTTCTTTCAACGCAAGTTCTTTCTACTATAGCCTGGGTACATTGCTGTTCCACTTCCTCTTCAAACTTTATGCCTAGAGGCGTTAATCAGGTATACAGCTTTAGGCAATTAATTGGTTGATGCCAAGTTTGATCAGTGAAGGTCGGTTTAATTGATGAGACTAATAAGCAAGGGCAAGCTTATTTATTTTTCTACATTATTTTTTTTATCTGGAATCTAAATGTAGCCGGAATAAAAGATGGTTCTTGATGTAAGATTGTTTTTGGGGCTGCTGTTGTTAAATGGCAAGACATTTCAGTACAAATGCAATCTAAGGCACAACTGAAAATGTACGGTTATCCTGACTTTATCTAGCTATTGTAGACACAGATCCTTCAGGTTTTGTTTGTCCAACAGAACCAGCCAACTGAACTTCCTATTTCAAAAGTTCTCATCTGAACTTTCAGAAAGGTGAGAGCAGATATTTATAGTGGAGCATAAAAGCAGTTCCAGAATATTTGTTGGTTACTGTTCCCAGGTCTTGATAGACAGCCATTGTGATAGGAAAATGGGGAACATGCTTTTAGTGATGTCATAAGTCAGACCTTACTCCTTTGTACTTTCATTCCATCATCACACGTGTGTGTCACCTGGATCATGTTTTGTGACATCAGGACACACATTCCATTCCTTGCCTCCACCACCTCCCTGCCTCAACCTAGTGGAGGCATCTGCTGAGAGTTAATCCTTCTCATCTTTTGGGAAGAAGGGGTAAGTGTGCCTGGTGTACTCTGTAAGTAGCAAAATTGTATTTCATTGGAAACAAGGATCCTGCTACCACAGGCAGGGTCTCCGTTGCCAAGACTCACCTTGGTGGCAGGAATGCTACAGAGGTGATTTACCGATGCTTGGAGTTACACCTACTGTCCCTTTTAAAAGCTAAACCGGAAGTGAAAAATGTGGGCTTACTGCTTATTGCAGTAACTTACGGCTACTATTTTGAATCATAGAATCATAAAAGCTGGAAGGGACCTTGGAAGTCTTCTAGTCCAGCTCAAGGCAGGAGATCTTATACCATCCTGGACAATTTACATTCTTTCCTTTTCTGATCAAAGTTCCTATATCAGTGCCCCAGGTTTTTTCTCCCCCAGGAAAAAAAAAACTTCATGACTGGAATAGAAGTAGGCTGTACCATTACAGGAAGTTGTAAAGCAATGAATCTAATCCCCAAAAGCTATTATTTTATTAATTAACCAAGACACTAACTTGTTTTAAAAGTTCTGAGCAAACAATCAGGTGGACATACTTCTACGTGGACTTTAAAAACCAAACAAACAAAGAGTGAAATGTAGATGAAGGGAGGTCGGCACAGTTTCTCAATCAGTATTTGAGGTAAGCATTTTTCAGAAACGTGGAAGGAAACAGAATTATGAAGAAAACATGACATTTGACAGTTGCTTTTTTCCCCTTGAAAGTGACAGTTAAAAGAAGTACGTATTAATTGTCAACAACAAAAACTAAAATTGGTGATTGATGCATTTTTCAGCCCTTGTTACTCCATGAAAGTAACAAAAGCTATTAGCTGAAGAGGGGCATACAGATAATTTTTCCACATGGTGGTTCTAGTCAAAACCCACGTCTAATGCTACATGGTACCCATGAGTGCCCATCCTGAAAAAAATTGAAAATGAAGTCTTTTGTATCAAATAGTGCTTTCAGTGTGCTATATTCAGCATGCTAGGAATATAGTGCCCATATTCCTAGCATGCTTGTTTTCAGAGCAAGGAACATAAACCTGTGTTAATCATTTTCACTGTAAATTAATGTCCATGACTTTCCATGCTTCATCCTGCTTTGCTTCCTTCATCATTCCCTCAGATGACTCTCCACAGAAATGCACTGAAACTAGACACATTTGGCCGAGAAAAAGAAAAATGTGTTTCACCCAACTGACTCTTTTCTGTAATTACGAAGAAATAATTCCAAAATGGACAGAAAACACTGCACAAGTGACTGAAGCACCATCGCAGAGCCATCGGTGCCACTGGCATCCACAAGGCTGGCCCTAATCATGAATGGAATGAGATGGTTTCCTGAGGCAACAGTTTTGGTCATGAAAACGCAGAAAAGGGCGGTTCATTTTGTTGATAATTGCTGAGTGTTTATTTTTCTTGAGGATTTTTTTTTTTTGTCTCAGATGCAAAATAACTTGGCTGGCTTTGGAAACTAAGTACTTGAAGTGTTGCAAGAGTAGATTTACTGCCAAGCTACAAGTAACAAAACATCTAGGGTTGATTCTATTCCCCAAAACCCTATATGTTTTTCCACACAATAATGTAATGTTTGTTTTGAACAATAAATGGGCATTATTTCTTATTTGTTGTGCAATGGAAAGATTTTCCTTGGCTCATATCAGAGCTGGCTCAATATTTACACATTTCCTGTGAACATTTGGATGCATCTGTTTCCTCCAGTTCTCTCCTGGGTTGTAACGTTGGCATACAAATATCAATGGTACCACGCCAGTATGCCATTCCTAGCACCAGCCATGAAGCACAAAGCTCTTCACAAATTCAGTTCTTTTCTGAATTTTCTCCCCATAGACTCTCAATCTGACACCTGCTCTGGGGGGAAAAAAAAGAGAAGATTTTACACATGGACAGGTGTTGACAATCATTTAAACCATTTTAAGAAAACATGTGTATGTAGATTTGACCCAGAGAGAAGCTTGAAGAAAAAGAAGACACGAGCAAAAATTTTTTAAAAAATGTGGGTGGACATGCTTTGCCTTTTTCCAAGAAGGTATTAAAAGTTTACTTTCAACTTGGCAGCAAGGTATTTATTTATTTATTTATTTATTTATTTATTTATTTGTTTGTTTGTTTGTTTGTTTGTTTTGGGTGGTGCTGATTTCATATAGGCTGATGGCTGCTTTACATAATATCAGCCTGCTAAAATATCCATGACAAACTATGCAAAAGGATAAAAGGATCACAGCAACATATAAACAATTAAATGCCTGTGATAAACACATTTTTTAAAAAATAAACATCCATATTGAAATTGCAACAAATGAGTCACTGGTTAATCATAAACTCATAATCATATATAAAGAATCTCAATCAATCTCAGAATTCCTAACAGCCAATAACATGCCATCAAATCATTGTCAATTCCTAGCAGCCAATGGACAGATTTTCTCCATGACAATCTGTCTCTCCTCTCGTCTTTCAAGTCTTCCAATGACACATTCATTGTCACTGTGATTGAATCCATCCATCTTGCTGCTGATTATCCTCTTCTCCTCTTTCCTTCCATCTTTTTCAGCATTCCAGCCTTCTCCAGAGAGCTAGATCTTCTTCTTATATGCCCAAAGTAGGATACTTTGAACCCTCATCATTTGTCCTTGAGGGAAAGCTAAGGGTTGATTGATTCAGTGATACATTTCTTTGTTTTCATGGCTGTCCAGTATTCTCAGGAGTCTTCTCCAACAGCAATGTTCAAAAGTGTCAATACTCTTACAACTCTGCATCTTCAAAGTCCAACTTTTGTTCCCAAGGAATAACACAGGGAATATGAAGGCTTACACTGTTCTGATCTTTGTAGATATAGACACATCACAGTATTTGAATATATTTTCCAAGGTCTTTATGAGTGCTCTAAGCAGTCTCCAACCTTTCCAGCTTTGCAGACTGTATGTGTGTGTGTGTGTGTGTGGGGGGGGGAATGGTTCTGCGTGAGTGCCAGGCGAGGGCACATGTGCGCAGCTCCATTCGTGCAACAGGCGAGCACGTAAATGGAGCTGCATGCACATGCTCTCCTGCCTGCTACACGTGCAAGTCAGGGGTGGTATTCACTTACCTTCCCTACCGGTTCGCAAATGTGAGCGCCTCGCATGCGCCTTGTCCGTGCATGCGCAAAGCCTTCTGCGCATGCGCACAGCATCAAAAACACAACGTGCTGATGTCCGGGCGGGTGGGCGAAGCCTCCCGCAGTCAGTGCTACAGGTTCGCCTGATCCGGATAGAACCGGCTGAATACCACCACTGGTGCAAGTGGAGCTGCACATGTGTGTGTGCTCGCCCGCCACTTCTGTGGCTCAGTTATGAATGGGCCGCAGCCCAGTAGTGAGATGCGGGGTTGGGGTTGGGGACCCCTGCTCTAAGTCCTAACCTTCAACATATTTCATGACTGCTTGTTCCTTTACTGTTGATGGTTGATCCTAAAAGGCATAAGTTTCCACCACTTCAATATCTTCATTCTAAGGCTGGTTGTTCCTACTGTTGTCATTAGTTTGATCTTCTTTATATTTAATTTTAGTCTCATTTTTTTCACCGTGCTCCTTGACTTTTATTACGAGACCTTATAGATCAGTGATGGGTTCTAAATCCCATCGCTACCGGTTCGTGCACGTGCTTGCGCATGCACATGATGCTTCTGCGCATGCGCAGAAGTGTCCAGGGTGGGTGGGTGGAGCCTCCCGCTGCCGCTACCGGTTCGTAGAACTGTACCGTACTGTACCGTACCGTACCGGTAGCAACCCACCGCTGTTATAGATCCCTTGGATTTTCAGATATCAAGATTGTGTCATCAACCTAACACAGGTTGTTGATGTTTGTCTCTAAAAAAAAAATCACCTTTGTTATTGGTGGTTATCTCTTGACAGTAAATGTTTAGTACTGTTCTGAACTAGGCTTCCTGATTAACTAACACGGCACAAACGGCGTCTCACAAACCTCTTATTTGTAACGGCTGCTAATTATTTTCCTTAGCAGTCGTCATAAGTCCAAACAAAGTAAAGTAAGTCTTTTATTTGTAACAGCTGCTAATTATTGCCATTAGCAGTCGTCATAAGTCCAAACAAAGTAAAGCAAGTCCGACTAAAGTCTTTCAAGGAAAAGCAGATAAAAGTCCTAACAAAGTAAAACAAGTCCAACTAAAGTCTTTCAGGGAAAGGCAAATAACACACACGAACCTTGCTCTTCTTTGGCAAACTGCCAAAGACCAATTTGCAGGAAAAACTTGGCAAGTTCAAACAGGAACAACAACTGAATCTGAGTTGCAATGATGAGAATGAGAGATGAACTGAGTTGCTTCCTGCAACAAACCCTTTCATGTTCTCCACTTATATAGCCTATGGGAGGGGCCAAGTATCCCCAAGCCTTACTCCTGAGTAGTCCTTCTCCTCTGTAACTGTTCTTGACTTCTGGCAGCTCTGCGCCTATGCGCATTGAGAACAGGCTCCTCCTGTTCCTCTGCCTCGCTCATGTCAGTCTCTGGAGGTTCTGAAGGTGGGACAGACCTCCCCAATGGCCCTGGCTGGATCCCTGCCTCTGGCACCGAGTCTTCTCCAGACTCCAGGCCTGGCCCAGGTTCCTCCCCAGTCTCCTCGCTGTCCGAATCTGCTGCCAGCTCCGCAGGCCGCTGGTGGACCACAATAAGTACATGTTTATGTAGTAAACAATCATTGCAGAAGCATCTCTTCCTCCTAGACATACAGTATAAACAATTATAGATAGCCCTCAACTTGTGACCCCAATTGAGCCCAACATTTCTGTTGCTAAGTGAGACGGTTGTTAAGTGAGTTTTGCCCTGTGTTATGTCCTTTCTTGCCATAATTGTTAAGTGAATTACTACAGTTATTAAGTCAGGAACACGGTCGTTCAGTGAATATCGTTTCCCCATTGACATTGCTTGTCAGAAGGTCGCAAAAGGTGATCGTGGGATCACTGCAAACATCATAGATATGAGCCAGTTGCCAAGCATCTGAATTTTGATCATGGGGAGGCTGCAATTGTCGTATGTGTGAAAAATGGTCATACTGGTAAGTCATTTTTTTCAGAGCTGTTATAAATTCAAACAGTAACTAAACGAATGGTTGTAAGTCAAGAATTACCTTTATCTTGTCCAAGTAATTTTTGCTTGCCAACAGCATGTACTATGTAGTATTATAGTCTATGCTGTGAGCCTGACATCTTCCAGATGTGATCGACTGCAACTTCCAGAACTCCCAAGCGACATGAATAATATCAAACTCTTTGTTCTTCCTTTTATGCGAGGGAAATGTCTCCTATTCAAATTGCCTAAACAGAGATGGTCATGTTGCCACTTAGATAGCTTAGTTCAGGATGACATCACCATGGAGACACATAATATTTAAAAGGAAGGGGGCATTGTGAAGTACATCTCATCTGAAAATGATGATGATTTCTTTTATGTTTATACGGTTCTTCATCTTGAAGTAGCCTGCGGTGATAAACAGCCCCCAATTAAAACCATCAGGACGAAAAAAATAAGCTTATCCTAAAATAAGGTCATTTTATATTCGGCAGGACTGTGATGTTTGGGATGCAACTAAGAAAATCAATGTTAACAAATTTCCACAAGCAAGCCGTCCAATCTATCTGAATATCTTAAAATCGAAGGGAAGAGGCACAGACTAGCCTCAGGAAAACGGTCGCTAATTTCGCTTAGGATTTAGAGATGAGACTGTAATCCTATGTGAGGCTTAGTGGGGAGTTTGAGAGCAAATGTCATTTAATGCTGTTCAGTAGGATTTGTTCAGGAGTAGCAATGCAAATACTCACCCAAAGTGAATTCAGCGGGAGGATTAAATTTGCGTTTCATTTATTCTCATTGAAAGCAATCAGATTTTGTTCAGCACTTAAACCGTAGCTAGTTTTTGCCTTTTCTGTCTTTCCTTACATACACACGTACACACGAACACACAAACAAACAAAAACACATCTTCTTTATATATCTATTTAGTCACTTCACCAACAGTAAGTGTTAACAGATGGCCTACTTTGGCCTTCAGAAACCTTCTGGGAATTGGAAATCCAGTGGGAATGATCGCACTGCCAAAAGTAAAGTATGACAATTGCAACTCATCTTAATGCTACAGCCACTCATACGTTAGTGCTATTAAATGTGGTGCCCTGATGTCCCATCATCAGGTAGCTGCCTAATTAGACTGCAAAGCAAAATGGAAAAAAAAAAAGCCATTTTGTTGTCTTCATGCAATAGGCTGAAACAAGTTTGTTTCAGTTGTGTGTTTCAGTGCCCCCAAAAGATTGAGGTAGAATACTAAAATGTTCCCTGTTTCCAAAATTCCTTTCTAGCTGAAAACATTCAACAGTCAAATTTCTTTAATTCATCTGTACAGCCCCAACTGAAATCATATACAAGTAGTCCTCAACGGTTCATTTAGTGACCGTTCAAAGTTACAACAGTGCCAAAAAAGCGACTTGTGACTGTCTTTCACACTTACAACTATTGCAGCATCCCCATAATGAGCCGCGGTGGCGCAGTGGTTAGAGTGCAGTACTGCAGGCTACTTCTGCTGATCACCAGCTGCCAGCAGTTTGGCAGATCGAATCTCACCAGGCTCAAGGTTGACTCAGCCTTCCATCCTTCCGAGGTTGGTAAAAATGAGGACCCAGATTGTTGGGGGCAATATGCTGACTCTGTAAACCGCTTAGAGAGGGCTGTAAAGCACTATGAAGTGGTATATAAGTCTAAGTGCTATTGCTATTGCTATGGTCATGTGATCAAAATTCAGGTGCTTGGCAACTGGTTCAGATTTATGATAGTTGCAGTGTCCCAGGGTCATGTGATCACCTCCTGCAACATTCTGAAAGTCAACGGGGAAGCCAGATTCACTTAACAACCGTGTTAACTAATTTTTAACAATTGCAGTAATTCACTTGATACACTGATTTTCAACCAGCAGTGGATTGATCTGGGATAATGACAATGCTTGATCAAGTTTCATTTCAAAGAACAGTTAAGCATTTTATACCTTTCAGCTAGAAGTTCAGCCTTAGCTTTGACCCTCTTAACACAAAGACGTAATATTTCTCCTAAACAATTGCATGAATTATATTTTGTAACACTTCCAACTGTTAAAGAATGAAGGTAGTGGTTTTTTTATAGTTGGGTGTATAGCATAAAAAGATAGATGTTTCCAATGTTGCCAATTTTTAAAAAATGATGAAATATGTCATGAGGTTGCAATGCGAATGTTGCAAAATGCAAAGCAGCCTTTTGTACTTGTGTCATGACATCACATGCACATATATCAAGGACGGAGTTTGTATTGGAACATCTCAACCAGCATTTTGTTATTTCTATCCTTGACCTCCCCACAGCCACTAATGTCAGCTATGGGGTCCTTGGTGGTCTCTTGGTTGTTTTTTTGCAGATTTTCATTAACCACTGATCATCAGTGCATCATCAGCTAACACTGATGAACGTCTATGGAGATTCTCAATCATCCAGGTCATGGTTGTCCCAAAGGTGCTTTTTCAAGAGGCAACTGCATTTTCTGGTTTTCTTTGAAGATGCTTCACTTCTCATCCAAGAAGCTTCTTTAGCTCTTGAGAAACAACCAAGTTCAGAGAGCACCAAAGATCCCACAGTTCAGTCCTGAGCTACAAAAATTCTCTTATATAGGTACTAATGTCAGCCTGTAATTTTAATCCTCATAACAACAAGCTGTGAGTTGGATTTTGCTGAGAGTATGGCTATCCCAAGAACTCCCTGGCAATTTCATAGTCAACTTGAGATTTGCCCCAGGAATTCTTAGTCCCAGCCCAACCCCCTAACTCCTGAATCACATTGGTTACAGAACTCAACATCCCCACTGAAAAATTCAAGGATGCTATTTTCTTTCATGACAAGATTTCATGGAGATATTCTACCAAAATGCTGGACTATATGAGATGTTGGATAGAATTTTATACTGGGATTTGGGGCAAGTGTAAAAGCTGAGTTAAAATTCTGCTTGGTTAACCTACTTCAAGCAGTAAAGAGAACCAATTTAGTGTATGCTACCGTGATCCTCTTGAGTAAAGAGACATGGGCCCAATAAATAACTGTAGCATTACAGAACCATTAAAATGGACACTCTTGATTGATGAGGTGGGAAGACATAAAGTTACAATTCCATGCTATTGAGGGGGGACGTTTAATGCGCTAGGAAAATACGGAGTAGAAAACCATAAGGAACAGCATGCAGAATGACGATGCAGACATAATAACCATGCTGGCTGGGTATTATGGGAGTTGAAATACCATGTACTGTATCTAGAAAGCATCGCAATGCAGAAAGCTGATCCAGCCAGAAAAGGGGCAGATGAATGAATACGTAGAATACCGAAATAGGGAGTTTTCTAAGCAATAAAACAAGACCGATGCATTAATATTGTAGAGCTGTTCACCATAGTTCTTTAATCATTCGGTTATGGACTCCGAATGTATCCTTATGCTTCCATAAAGGATTGCATTAACTAAGTCCCTCTTACCAGAGAGCACTTCTCTGCTTTTCATTACAATTCCAGACACAAGCCCAATAAGACGCTTCTATTTACAAATGGGTTAATGAGTTGTGTGGCACAGTTCTCCATCATTACAGCACTTAAAGCTGTGTAGCTACAAATTTAAATCAAGCACTGTTTGTTCATTTGCCTTTCTGCAGTACTGATTCATTCAGTTACACGGGCTTTATTTAGTAGGCATGAAACTTGACCATTTAATTGTAATCCTTTGTGCAAAATTTAAAAAAAAACAACCCACCCCAGACCTCTCTATGTACATTTTCGTGGCAAATTCCATTTTTGTACATGCGGCCAAAAATAGATCTTCCTCTGTATTTGGGAATGCCTCCATTTAAGAGTTGAAAACTTGACTGGAGTCTTATGGCTGATGCATTCAGAGACAAAAATACATTCCTTCAACAGCTCTCAAACTTCAGCGGTGCCAGCTGGGTTCCTGTGCCTAACGGTGTGTATGAATGCTAGACGCGATATGAACAGTGAATGCCAAATTTCCCTGCTAATTAGTTAAGGGTGAGTGCTCCCTTCCTGTCATTATGCCATTTGAAGGCAGTATGGCCAACCAGTGAGCCAAGGGCTGAAGTGAAAGACCAGGATTAGGTGGCTGTGAAAAGCAACAGCTCTTTCAGGAACACAATTCCAATATAATTTTTGAGCTGTAATGATGAAAACTTCCAAATTGTATGACCTTTTCATGTGATGAGTGTGTAAGGTATCTTCGAAACATCAACTAGAACAAAATGTACCTGGTAAAAGCTGCTGGAGTCTTGTGATTCCAGCAGTAGCCTATTTAGTGCTGACCAGTTACTGATGCTTTATAGCAGGGATCCCCAACCCCCGGGCCACAGCCCAGTACTGGGCTGTGGCCCGTTCAGAACCAGGCCACAGAAGCGGTGGGCGAGCATGGATGTTTGCATAGCTCTACTTGTGCAAGCAGTGAATGAGCGTGCACGCAACTCCATTTGTTGAGCTGCACATACGCGTGCCCGCCACTTGCACAAATGGAGCTTTATGCACACATGTGCTCACCCGCTGCTAGTGCATCGTCATTTCCTCGCCTACCCTCGCCGTTCCGCAAAGCTGAAACGGTTGGGGACCGCTGCTTTATAGCACAAATATCTGAAGGAAGACTTCTCATTGACCTAGCCTGTTTTTTTGGTGAGATCTGTGGAAAAGGATCTTAAGATCTGCTTCTAATTTAGAGCTTCTGCTACACTTGCAGCTCTTGCTAGATGGGCAAATGGAAACCGTGGCCAGGGAGAGCTTTGGCTGGCCTTCAGCTACTGCCTCAGTTGTATCTTTAACTGGAACAGGTGACTCTTGCAACAGTGATTCATGTTCTTATTATCACCCATCTAGACTACCCTAATGCAAGCTGTTTAGGACTGCCTCTGAGAACTACACAGAAGCTACAATTAGTCCAGAATACAGTGGCTTGTCTTTTGAACACACATTGCTGACACAAGCATCTCACAGATGTGTTCCAGACTTTGCACAGACTTTCTCTGATCTTTGAGGTGCAACTCAATGAGCTGGTTTTGACATTTAGACACATGTGTCTTAGCTCTCAGTATCCCTGAATTTACCTTCTCCATCCAACCCATTCAATGTGGAGCTCCTAGGAGAGCCTGCAACTAGCTTCCCATTTCCATAAGGTAAGGAGGATACAGGAATGGAGATAGTTTTCTATCACAAAACTAGAATTGAAGAATGTTTTGCTATTCAACTTCAATCAAGTGCTATCCTATTCACTTCTGAAAATTACTTAAGACTATTGTTTAAAAAAACTGTTAGCTCATCAATGATTCCATCTTTTCTCTTGGATATTCGGTTATAGTTGACTGTTCTTAGCAATTCTATTTTATAGCTGTAACATTTTAGGACTTTTATTATTGTATGTATATATGCATGTGTATAAATACCGTATTTTTCAGAGTATAAGACACACATTAGTTTTTGGGGAGGAAAATAAGAAAAAAAAATTCTGCCTCTGCCTCCCAGCATCCATCGGTATTCATCTGGCTAGCATCCTTGCAGCAAACAGCAAACAGCCTGGCCAGCTTCAGCACATTATCGCAGCCTGATTCAGCATGAGCAGCTGATTGGCGGTTGGATCGGCCTCCTGGAATACCGCCAATCAGCTGTTCCAGGCTGTGGGGATTGCCACAGCCCATTGCCACCTCCGCGCATTGTGTTTTTGGCCTCCGCGCATTGCGGTTTTGGCCTCCGGGTGTCGCATTTTTTGCCTCCACGCATTGCATTTTCAGCCTCCACACGCCCCATTTTAGACCCGTTCCAGGCTGCTGGGATTGCCACAGCACATCACCACTGATCGCCACCTCCGCGTGTTGCGTTTTCGTCCTCCCGTGTTGCGTTTTTGTCCTCCACACGCCCCATTTTTGGCCTCTGCACATCACGTTTTTGGCCCATTCCAGGCAGTGGGGATCATCGCCGCCACCGATCTGGAACCGAGGAGGCGGTGATCGGTGGCAATATGCTGTGGCAATCCACGCAGCCTGGAATGGGTCTAAAACGGGTGTGCAGAGGCTGAAAATGTGACACGCGGAGGCTGAAAATGCAACGCGAGGAGGCGGCGATTGGCGGCGATGTGCTGTGGCAATCCCCGCAGCCTGGAATGGGTCTAAAATGGGGCATGCACAGGCCAAAAACGTGACATGCAGAGGCCAAAAATGGCCAAAGGGTGGTGGGTGGGCGTGGCTTCGGCAACATTCGCTGTATAAGACGCACAGACATTTCCACCCACTTGGGGGGGGGGGAAGTGCGTCTTATACTCCAAAAAATATGGTATGTGTGCGTGTGCATGTATAATTTATTAGGACCCTTAGTATGTTTTTCACTTTCCAAAATAAACACTCTAAACATCCTTTTGCTGTTTATTTAAAAAATATTTTTCTCTTAAATTTGTATTTAAAATTATACTAAGAAGGGGGACTTCCGGTTTCTCCTTTGGTGACATTGGAAGCTGGGACCATGAGCTCCGTGGCCGGCTCTGAACACTCCATGCCCGAGGGTCCGAATTTGGACCTAAGCCCCCCCAGAGAGGGGGCGAAGTGAAGGGCGACCGCCAGGAGGGTAGAGGGGAGCCACATCTCCCCTCCCTGAGCTGGAAAGCCCCTAGCCAATGGCGTGGAGCCGCGGCAGCAAATATGGCTGCCACAAAGCTGAAGGAGGACCAGAAACACTAAGACTGAGCAGGAGGAAAAAGTGAGTGATTTGCGATCTGGGCTAAAAAGGATTGTTTGCTTTTCAAAATAGCCCCAAAAATATGAGGGGGAGAAATAAGGAAGTTAAAGATTAGCGGCAGGACAAGCATATTAAAATTGTGATGAAAACATTTGGGAATTAGGAGAAAAACAAAAGGTTTTGTTGGAAGCTTTAAAAGAAGATGTGGTTCTGGAAAGATGCTTTATTTTAAAGAAAAAAACATTGATATTTGAATTGGAAGTTGTCTCTACCTTATCATAAATTGACTATCATATACACTGGATTTATAAGTATAAAATAATGAAAATTGAGAGCGCAGGAAAATTATACTAAGAAGGAGGGAATGCAATACAAATTTGTCACTCTAAACGGTCTTAATATTTCCAAAGCAATAAAGCTTCCTTTGCTTAAGCTTCCTACAAAACCATGCAGTGATATTCTTCAAGGGTCAAGAAAATACAGGAAAAAAAATGAGGCAGCATATTTATTATTTAGCATAGGGCATTTTATACATGGACTAGTGATATAAATTAACATTTGAACTAGACAGCATATCATTTTTATTAACACGTTTAGTAAGAAAAATATCTAATCTGAGACCTTCAAAATACTTCCTAATTGCCGGTGCTGACCATCTCAAGCTTTTCTTTTATTATGGGGCTCTGCTTGATCTTGGGGAGGGGATCAAACACAAGGAGGAAAACAGATTTTTAGAATAATATAGCAATAGCAATAGCACTTAGACTTATATACCACTTCACAGTGCTTTACAGCCCTCTCTAAGCGGTTTACAGAGCATATTGCCCCAACAATCTGGGTCCTCATTTTACCCACCTCAGAAGGATGGAAGGCTGAGTCAACCTTGAGCCGCTGAGATTCGATCTGCCAAATTGCAGGCAGCCGGCAGGCAGCAGAAGTAGCCTGCAGTACCCTGCACTCTAACCACTGCGCCACCACAGCTCATATCATTTCTTTGTGACTCAATTTTGCATTTCTACTAAATTAAATTTCAAGTAAAGGAAAGAACACAATTCAAACAAAACTTTTGTCTTGAGTCCTACAGTAAATAGTACATGATAGAGTCTTGCAGGATTATCTTGGATTCTTACCTAAGAAATAGATTTGCTCTTTCTGGCAGAGCTTATGAAAAACTTCACATGTTATCTCTTTAATAACTAGTTCTTATGCTTATTATTGACTGAAGAACTTCCCACTTATTTTATGTTAGAGAAAGTGAGATAGAAACCAGATTCACAAAATATGTTGCAATAACATAATATTAAGAAGAAAAAGAACCGGTGAGATTTAAAGATATCGGTCACACTTTTTGGTATTGTTCCGTTATACTGTGTAACAGTGCTTTGGCCACACAACACCAAACCTTTCACTGGTATTGAGATCCCTGAAAAATACATGGTGTGCAATGTTGAAGGTTAGTTTCCATGTGCAACCACATATGTAAAGACTGGTCTTGTAAAACACATACTTGCATAGTTTTTAAGCTTTTTGTCTTCTGGGATGCCTTTCAAACAAGATACTCTTTATTAGTGTAATAGAAACCCTGTATACTACAAAATCTTCAGGGAAATTCTCTAAGGCAGGAGCGCTAATCTTTCATATATTGGGAGCTACAGTTCTTAAAATACTTTGTATTTAGCTAGCTGCGATCCATTTGGAAGATACCTGACTCTAGCAAGGTAGTGAATTTGAACCATTGACCGGTTGAGGTCATTTCTTTATATAAAATATAATTCTATGCAATTTTAGGGAAAGGCAAAGTTACCCTATGGGCAATGCATTATAGACATCAGATCTAAGACATGCTGTAGAACAAATGATATCTAAATGTTGGCCTCTGGTTTTAATTGTCATTTATCAAAAGGTAAATACAATGAGTAATGAATATGGTATACTCATTATAATTATAGAGATGGATGATCTAATGTTTCTCTGACATCCTAAGTAATTTGGGTAGACATTCATAGAAGATTTTTAATTCTAGACCTTGTGGGGAGCAAACAGATAGCAGACCTGGAGACACAGATGCCTCTCCTCTTGGTCTACGATAGCAAATGACAAGTATTTATTTTGTTGGGGATGAGACAGGTGCAAAGAATTGGGGCCATTCATAAAGTTGCAGCATAGAAGATTTATTCAAATCTATACCCAAGAATCTAGTTAATTAACAGTCAGCACTAAATTGGCATCAGATAAAGGTCAACAGAATTCAAGGGGAGCTGAACTTGAAGCTCTTGTGGCAACACAAGGACTCTAAACCTATGATGTGTTTAACTCCACCCCTCCAGCTCTGCCTGCTGTTCGCCTATAGAATGGCTTACATGGTGATTTCCTGGGCTCTCTTTTTTCACCACTCACAGCACTGGAAACTCTGATTATTGGTGCAATAATTTAAGGGTTCTGCAGCTCTGCCACAGATCATCAAATATTCACACTCTCAATACTTCTTTCATCCTACATGCCAGTCTTTCTCAACCTCAGCAATTTCAAGATGTGTGAACTTCAGCTCCCCAGAATTCTCAGCATGATGGCTGGGAAATTTTGGAAGCTGAAATCTACACATCTTGAAATTGTTGAGGCTGAGGAAGACTCCTCCATACTACAGGTAAGGCACAGTTCTACAAGCGGGTGCTTTCCCTTTAAACATCTTGATCAGCCCAGTCTGCCTTCCTTCATGTCTACTTTTATCCCTTGCTCCATCGATCCCCCACCCCCTGTCCCTGTTATAGTCTCTGCAATGGCCTTTTTGGTACACCTCCAGCGTGCTGTTAGATTACGTAAGGAGACCTGACAGAATTGGAAAGTCTACTTTGGCTCCTAGCATTATGCCCTTATTTAATCCTTTTCATGAGAAAAGAGTTTTCTGTGATAAAAACTCTAAATGTTCTTATTGGCACCTTTAAAGGTCTGGATAAATCTATACGCCTCTGCCCTTGTCAAAAAGCTCAGGTGGAAAACCTCCCACATTATTTCCCAAATTGTAAACTTTACCTGAGACTAAAGAGGAAAAAAGAAGGAAAAAACCCAGAGAGAGAAAAGCCCTGATGTTTAAAAATGGCTTCTATCATCACCGTCTATTTTAGATGAGGTGGATGGTTTTTCTCCCATGGAATAAAAATAGCTAACATGTCTAAGAAAAGTCAAGGGAATCTTATATTCCATTTTCTATTTCATTATCAGAAAGAGATCTGATATATACTATTGCTTCAGTTGGTTTGCCTCGCTCGTGCTCCAGAACATTAATGGCAGTAATTATTAGAATAAAAAACATATACTTTATCATTTCCCAGAGAAACAAATGCATATATCTATCTATATCTACTGTATATCTATATCTACAGTATATAGCGATAGCAATAGCACTTAGACTTATATACCGCTTTATAGTGCTTTACAGCCCTCTCTAAGCGGTTCACAGAGTCAGCATATTGCCCCCAACAATCTGGGTCCTCATTTTACCCACCTCGGAAGGATGGAAGGCTGAGTCAACCTTGAGCCGGTGAGATTTGAACCGCTGAACTGCAGCTAGCAGTCAGCTGAAGTAGCCTGCAGTGCTGCACTCTAACCACTGCGCCACC
>QLTV01004118.1:641993-654066 GCA_003457575.1 Thermophis baileyi | reverse complement strand
AGTTCCTTGATGGTGGGCTTCTTCGGCACTGGGATGATAGTAGAGCGTTTGAAGGAAGAAGGAACATAGCACATCTCTAGCAATTTATTGAAGATTCGGGTGAAGATGGGGGCCAATTGGTCAGCACAGACTTTTAAGCAAGAAGGAGTTATCTTGTCTGGGCCTGGAGCTTTTCCTGGTTTTTGTCTGTGAAATAGGTCTTGCACTTCCTTTTCTGTGATCACTAGGGGTTGTGAACCCAATGGGATGGGGTGAGTTGTAGGAGGTGTGGCTGTTGTTGGTGTGTCTGAGATAGGGGTCATCTAATTTGGTTAGCTAGAGTTCGTAATGCCTTGTTTACACAGGCTTGTGGCAAGACATACACAGCAATTAGTAGAAATGAGAACTCACATGGAGAGTAAAATGGTTTACAGTTGATAAGTAAAGACTCTAAGTTTTCATCACAGAATTTATATATTATCGTTATATCCTGAGACCAGCTGTTGTTGATATATAAGCATAAGCCTCCTCCCTTCTTTTTCCCAGATGTGCCTGCAATTCTGTCTGATCATTGAATCTGAAAACCTGGGATATGCAGGCTGCTATCATCAATTGATTCAGATAACCAGGTTTCAGAGAAGCATAATGCTGCTGAATTGTAAAAATCAGAATTGTATCTGTTTAAAAGGAGTATTTCATCCATCTTATTAGCAAGTGAACGTATTTATATTATACTATTAATATAAATTATATTAATTTATTTATATTTATTTATCCTTAAATAGATACAGAAAATAGTTGTGCTAATGGTTAAGATTTTTAGAGATGGCTCTGTGGAAGCTGACCATTCACTTGTTTAAATAAAATAACATATTGAAAGCCATGGATTTCATTCTAGCTTCAGCTAAGAGTTAAGACTGCAGTCTTATGCGCACTTCGCCATGGCTCAAGAGTGTTAATGAACACAGTGGGATCTACTTCTAAGTAAACATCCCTTGAATTGCTTGGGCGTATCATGATGAAAGCAAGAGGCTTAAGTTATTGACAATCTGACTTGCTCTACTGGCTTCAGCAGAATCTGGTTACATTTGTTTAATAGCTTTTTTATCCCTTTCCATACAAGGTGGTACAAGGCAACTTATAGAGGAAGTATATAAACATTAAAATATATTAAAACACATTTTACATTTTAAAGCGAAAGCAGCACTCTGTGAAAAGAAGACGTAAAAGATGGAAAAATCAGCAGACACCCAATAAAAACATCACCTGGGGGAAAAGCTTTTGCATATACTATATGTATATATATATAAAAAAAACTTCATTTAGCAACAACTAAACCACATTGTTGTCCAATGCAATACATGTTTTGCTTACCGATTTTCTGGCAAGGTTGACCTAACCCAATTCGAAAACAGAACTATGGACCATTTTCTGTCTTTGGCCCAATCCAACAAACTGTTCCTGTATTCTAATTGCACATTGCTAGTGCAGAACAATCCAATTCCTTGGTCTTCACTCAAGTTGTATCAGAAATTGGAAGACAGAAAAAAAAAAAGAAAATCATTGGAAAAGCTTCGCACAGAGTTTATAGTACCTATGCTGAGTTGTGGTTCAGGAAACGCATGTCTCACATAGATACATACATTCCTCCCAGGATTACTGGGAGCAGGAAAGGTGCCTTTTTCACAATGTCCTGTTTACACAATAGTTCTGTGGCAGCTCCTTCTAACAGCTAATGGTAATAGGAAAGCAGTGAAGCCAAGCAGTCTGGTTGAAAGAGGCTGGAGAAGACTTCTCTCCCGCTTCTATCTAGTAATCCTGTTGTCAACTCTCAAAACGACTCTAGCTGAAGCCACATTTTTCTTGCTTCGTTTCTTAGTTGCCATACTTATGGGGGGAGGGGCAGTAGCGGGTTTCAATTATCTTCGCTACCAGTTTGCTATTGGGAGCGCGCGTGTGCACGCGGTGCTTCTGCGCATGCGCAGAGACGTCCGGGTGGGTGGGTGGAGCCTCCCACCGTCGCTACCAGTTTGCCCGATCCGGGGCGAACCGGTAGCAACCCACCACTGGATTTATGGGGATTTATGGAATGTAGAATGTTTTCCTCCAATGTGCTAGACATAACAACGATAAGGCTCCCGAGAACCGAGGCCAAATCAGCGTGCCCTAGCAACGGCAGGAGGGAGTGCTCAGGAGTTCGTCATCTGCTTGGTTGGCTAACGTAACCTTTGACGCAATATCTATGGACAATATCTATTCTTTAATTATACCAAAAACGTGGGAATTATTCAGTGTTGGTTTCACCTTTCACTGTGCCGATATGATGTACCCAATAAATCGGATTTTGAGGAAGCCAAGGCCTCAGAGTCTTGAATTGGTTGGGAGCATTACTCAGAACCATGATACCTGTCTTGAACTATCACTTTCCCTCTTCAAGGAGCTATAACCATCCATTGTCCATGCACATAAGCTCCAATGGAGACAAGTGTGTCCAGATTCTGGGAGTTGAGTGGACAAATGGCCAGAGTTTGCATATATATTCTATATTGCCTAGCCATATATTAGATTTGGATTTGCTATTAGGGAATCAATGGTTTATAATATCATACAAAGTGCATAGTTCACCATATTGAGACTATATAGTAGGTAAGCTGTTCCACCATAACTGCCTCTCGTGACAATTTATTATGGTACATTTTTTGTGGATAAGTAAACTCAGGAAGCTCCAAAAGTTTTGCAGCAGCTTCTGTAACAAATAAAAATGATACCAAAATGATGACATCATCATGTAGGATAACATCATCATGCAAATACCATGAATATATAGTCATGTGCTATCATTTTCACTAAAAACTATACATGCAAGTCCAGAAAAATATTGAAAATGTAGAATTTTTTAATTTAGCTCATTAAAGTTCAGTCCGTAAGTCTGCTATTTTTTTTTTGCAGCTAATATTTTGCCAAACCATAAATGTGAGCTTTGGAACAGGTTTATTAATATTGTGAATATTAATCACATTCTTATTGGGGCATGCAGGAACATCTATGAAAATGACAGGTATTGTTCTCTGTAAGACTCACTAAATAAATTAGTGCCAGAGAGGTACTTTTGATCCCAAAACAAAACCTCCTTCTATCCAGAAGCTGGAATGTCTGGAATGATCTGAAACAATACATTGGGAATTTAAAACAGTTTCAGGGAGGAATTCCATCAATTGTTGGATTAAGGAAGTCCTTTAGAATTAAAGGGAAACTGACAATAACAGAGAGAAGCGATGAGAAGTGTGGTTCTAGACCATTATCTTAAGAGATATTGGATGTATGACCGTTTAAGGCAGTCAAAGGAACCTTTTCCTGTAACTTTCTGTAAATATTCTGACAGCTATTAAATAATTTCACTTATTAGCAGCTGCAGCCGAATATATGATGTTAAATAAAGATGAGAGCTAGCACTGTGAAATAGTGATGTTTTAATTAAAAATACATCTCAGTTCTCTTCCATTGATCAAAAGGGAGCTAAATAAGAGAGGAATGAGAGGGAAAATATAGATGGTAAAACATGGCAAATTTAAATGGTTTTTTTTTGTTTACTATCTAAGTAGGCCACAATATTTCGTGACCAATCTACACTGTTGTGCTGCCTCTCAAATCTGCAATGTGAATATAAAGTGGACCGTTGTGCAAAATCAAAAACATACACCAGAATAAATTCTGGAAGATCAGGGTGGACTTCCCAATGCTTTGGAGTAAAGTTCTGATTTGTGGAGATATGTCCTTCACACATCACCAGAACATTAAATGCTGGACTAGTGAGCAATTGCATTAATGGAACCGACAACATGTAGGCTATTTTACTAAGGCTGGATTCACATGAGCACTTCCCAATGTGAGGGTCGCATGCAAGTTTCCATGTTGATTGGCAGATGTTGCTTGCATGTGATGAGAGCTGCCACTCTGCAGAAATTTCAGCTGACAAAGATCTTGTGAATCTATCTCTACTTCTATAGAAATGTCAAAGCTGACGAAGCTGAGGGTGGAAATGTTTATGGTTTGGGCAGCTTGCATGAATAGACCCAAACAGCAGCTTGATGCTTCAAAACAGCTAGATGCATAAAATTACCTGCACAGATTTGTTGCACAGATTTTTTAAAAAGCAATCAAATAAATGTATTGTTATTTATGTCAGTATTCTATCGGCATAGTCCCTTAGAGTTCAGAAGGGAAATGATATTTCAAACAGAGAGAAAAGCTGAAATTGATCATATACAACCAGTGTTCAATGAGCATACCCCTTGGGTATGATTAAATCAACTCCAGCCTTCTCTACCTTGGAACCATCTGTGATCTCATCAAGTAACACGAAGGAGGAGATGCATGATCCTTCACCCTTTTCCATTCCTTAGCTCCGTATTTCCCACAAAGCAAATCTACCTTCTTGCAAATCATCAGCCCTATGGTGAACCCTTATAAGCTCAAGTGTGTAGAAGTAGAATACAGAAAGCTCGCGGTGCAGTATTTACCACTTTATGTTATTATTCTATTTGTCACAGCATAGGAAAATTAGGAGGTGTACATGTGTTTATGCGGACTGTACACCTTCTTCTTGTCAATGAATGGTGCTCCCCATATCACTTCTTTCAAAACACAGTGATCTTTGCGTTGTTACAAAGATGAGCAGAGATTAACACCAAGATTAACATCAGACCAACAATCAAGAAGCAAACAATACCCCAATCAAGGAACTGTCAAACAAGCTAAGAGTAAATAGACCAATCAAAGAATCCCCAAGACCATTTTCACCAACACTGTCAGGGCAAGCTACTAGAATATAAAATAAGAGCAAACTCCACTCCCTACCAGCACTGATGATGATACCTAGTTTGGCTAATGAAATGTCTGCATGAAAATAACCAAAGTTAGAGAGTACCAAGGGTCCCTGCCTGATGGAATTAGAGTTATGGAATATCTATGTAATTTTAAGTAATTTTAGATCTCCAGGACCAGAAGAGTTGCATGCTGGAGTATTGAAGGAACTTGCTGGTGATTCAGTTGAAACTTTACATATGAAAGGTTTGGAGGCAGGCAGATATTGTTCCCATCTCTGAGAAGATAAAAAAGAAGATCCAGAAAAACATGAACTGGTCAACCTAGGACATCATTGCCTTGGGATTTTGACATGTTAGAAATCAGCATTATCAAAAGATAACATAGATTTTTCAAGAATTAGTCTTGCCAGAATCACCTAATCTCATTATTATTATTTTTTGATAAGGTAAAAACCTTAGTAAACTGGGAATGTTATAAATGGCTGGGCAAACATCCTTCAGGGCTGCTTTAGTTTGGATGCCTACATTGAGCAGCTGGTTGGAGTTGATATTCTAAAGCAGGGGTCTCCAACCTTGGCAACTTTAAGACCTGTGGACTTCAATTCTCAGAATTCCTCAGCCAGCAAAGCTGGCTGAGGAACTCTGGGAGTTGAAGTCCACAAGTCTTAAATTTGCCAAGGTTGGAGACTCCTGTTCTAAAGGTCCCTTCAGACTCTAGGATTCTTTGCCAAGTTCTGAATGTGCAACCACACCAACGATTCTCAGTTCACATAGGGATTTTTTCCTGCTGAATCACTGCATTGATTTTCAGTTCTCTTGAAGACCAAAACAAATCAATCTTCTGTCTCAAGCCAGTTTGCTTTATTTTGTATAATTCACATCAGTTGTACCCGTTCCCCCCATTTTAATGCTTTTTCTTGAGACTGTTTCTCCCCACCCTCGCCTCCTTCCCAATTCAAGGAATATGTCAGGTCTCCTGTGATATATGTTGGTGCTTGATTTGAGCTCAGGAGTTGACAGGACATCTGACAGAGCCTTAACAAAACAGAAGTTTTAATCTGTATTAGTAATGCTGAAGCCATTGCTCAGGAATGCAAGAGTTTCTAAGGAAGATATCCATCTACAGTGACACGAAAGAGAATGCTTACTTTCCACGCCATGTCTCCATAGGTTTAGAAGAATCTGTGCAGCACAAGTAAGCATGGGAAGTAATAGCCCTCTTCTGAAACACTCAGTAAATTGTCTAGTTAAGAATATTGAAACTAGTGTTTCTAAAAGTTGACACTATTTTCTTTCTCTGGATCAAGAAGGGAGGGGAACAAAACCAGGAGGGCTGAAAAGGAGAGGATGATAGAAATGTAATTAATACAGATTTTAAACAATTGTAGAAGATACAATTTTTATACAGCATACTTTACTTTAACTGTGCTATATAGAACTCCGTCAAAAATAATTCATCCAGCTTAATTGTGAGAAAATGTTGATTGTTTTGAAATCTTCATTTTTCTTGATCTTGTAGGGTATGTGTAAACACACCAGTAGTGGGATTCAAATTTTTTTACTGCCGGTTCTGTGGGCATGGCTTGGTGGATGTGGCGTGGCTTGGTGGGCGTGGCAGGGGAAAGATACTGTAAAATCTCCATTCCCACCCCACTCCAGGGGAAGATTACTGCAAAATCCCCATTTCCTCCCAATCAGCTGGGACTCGGGAGGCAGAGAATAGATGGGGGCAGGGCCAGTCAGAGGTTGTATTTACCGGTTCTCCGAACTACTCAAAATTTCCTCTACCGGTTCTCCAGAACTGGTCAGAACCTGCTGAATCCCACCTCTGAAACACACCATGACTTTTTTGACCAAAATTCCCTCCTTCCCAAAAATAGTATATTTGATAAGAAGATAATCGTTTGGGTCAGTGTGAGCTGCAAACTAAAAGATGGTTGAGAGATGCTTAGACAATTTGTAGATGAAACAAAGATGGGGAAAACTTGCTGAAATCTATTAGGTAAGAGTGAGCGAATTATGAATTTGTTCTCCAGAAATGAGTAGCCACATGCCATTCAATTATTGCGTAACCTCAAATCACTTTCATTTGAACTTGGCCATCAAAAAACACCACTAGTGATGCCAGTATTATTTTTCTTGAATTTATCTGATGAATTTATCTGATGTAACCCTGGTAACATTTATGAATGGACCATTTATTCCCCTGTTAGACATCTCTTTGTCTTGGATTCAAGTCTAATATGACATGAATGTCAAATGTGGATAACAATCCCAGGATAGTCCAAACTCCCCATGCTTGGATGAAGTGCCAAAGAGGGATTTCTCTTCCAATAGGAGTTTTAAGGTGCAATTTTCTACAAGGCCAAGGTGATCTTAGTAAGTCAGTCTTCTTTTTCTTATGAAGAACCTATGATCTTCTTCCCCACCCACTGCTATTTACAGTTTTTTTTAAAAGCAATCATATTCATATTATTTATATAATTAGCTTCACATTTAGTTTGGCTCTCAAATGAGCTATTGAAAAGAATCCAGTGTTCCTTAATACTGATTCCATGCTTTTGATTAAACTTGCATTGATTGCTGTGAACTGTAACACCAGGTCAACTCTTCTCATATTGGCTGTGGTTTGTTCAGCTGGTTCAGCAATGTTTTCTGCTGGTCAATTTTCTTGATTCTTTCTTGCTTCTTTATGGGATTTTCGACTTTGTTAAGCTCAAAAACTTGTTCTCAGCCCTGGCTGTTTGAAGTGAGCTAAATTTCCAAGGATCACCTCTTTTGCTGTGCTCTATGTATATTGGGGGTAAAAGTCTATCACTTTTGTACACAAACACAGACACACGCACACAACACTATGGTCCCGCTTCAGAAGACCTGTCAGAATGAATAACAGGCATTTAAACAATTCAATTAGAACCTCAAATAGCCACAAAGTCAACAACAACAACACATCAAAAATGTAACAGAACTAATTAAAATCTCATCCAAGCTCTTGGGGTGTCTTTTCCTGGCCCCATTTGAGTCTTTGTGGAGAGGAGATTCTAACAGAGAAATCCATATTCACTTTCTGCTGGTGAGAGGAATTGGAAGACAAAGTGCAAGCTGAGAGCTCACTGTTTAGGCAAACATCTGTGCATGAATCAAAGCTTGTGAGGTCCCTTCCTAATAACTCCCCCTCCCATTTCAATTTGTTTGCATCTCTCAGCTTCCTTTGAAGCTGCCCTGCTGCTGCACCCAGATTCCTTGGGGTAACTGGAGTTGATTTTACTGTTTTTGAAGAGGTGTTTTAAACGATGCTATTATGTTTCCCTACAAAGTTTAACGTATGTTTAATTTCTTTTATATATCTCTCTGTTGCCTTGGGAGAGTTTGGAGCTTTTAAGATAACCTAGATATATTTTCAGTAAATCAATAAAAGAAAGTTGTTCTTGCCATAGTATCCGATGCTGTGTGAGGGCTCTAGAAAGAAGAACAAGTCAGCAATAAACTGATCGGATGAAGACCTTTGACCCTTTCCCCTTTTATGGTAGCTTGCATTTTAATATTTCTTTTTGAAATTTCTTTTATTTTTATTTATTTATTTGTCAAGCATGTATAAGATAGATATAAGTATAAACGTGATTATGAATACAGGAAATAGATACGAATAAATGGAGACAGTAGGACAGGGACGGTAGGCACGTTGGTGCGCTTATGCACGCCCCTTACAGACCTCTTAGGAATGGGGTGAGGTCAACAGTAGACAATCTAAGGTTAAAGTTATGGGGGTTTGGGGTTGAAACCACAGAGTCAGGTAGTGCATTCCAGGCATTGATCACTCTGTTGCTGAAGTCGTATTTTCTGCAATCGAGTTTGGAGCAGTTCACTTTGAGTTTATATCTATTGTGTGCTCATGTATTATTGCGGTTGAAGTATTGGATAATGTGCCCTTTGGAACATCTTACCCCCAGGAATGAGGTCAGCTCCAATCCTTCTTATCTTCCATAAGAGCTTAAAGACTTGGCTCTGCCAGTTGGCTTGGGACTCCAACAGAGTTAAGTGAGTTTTGTCCTGTTTTACGATCTTTCTTGCCACACTTGTTAAGTGAATCACTGCAGTTGATAAGTTAGTAATCCAGTTGTTAAGTGAATCGGGCTTCCCCATTGACTTTGCTTGTCAGAAGGTTGCAGAAAGGGGATCACATGACCTTGGGACATAGCAACGGTCATAAATATGAACCAGCTGCCAAGTATCTGAATTTTGATCGCATGATCATGGGGATGCTGCAAAAGTCGTAACTGTGAAAAATGGTCATCAGTCACATTTTTCAGTGCCATTGTAAGTTTGCAGTAAATGAACTGTTGTAAGTTAAGGACTACCTGTACATGGAGCCCTCCACACCTATGTGAGGTACCTCACCCGACATTCTTCACCACTGGCCCTATTCCATGCAGCTGTTGGGAAAGGCCATTCAACTGCATCCAGAGAGCTTCTTTTTCTGGAAAAATAAAACAGTGTTATTGTTTTCTGATACCTTCTAATCCTGGTGGAAAATCTATTAGCAAACAATGCGTAAAGCTCAACCAGAGTCCAGTCCAGGACTACAAGATAAGCACAGGAAATAGTGTTGATGGTAATTCTTAAAGTAGGCAAATGTTATTGAAAATGTATTTGAGAGTAACTCTATTAAGAGAAAGTTAAAGAAAATAATGTACCAGTTTAAAGAAAAACTCTCTGTGTTAAAAAGGATGTTTATAAAAGAAAAAAAATATTATTCTATAAGGGTAGTTTGGAGAAGGGATCTAAATGTAATACTGAAGTGTAAAGCTTGTATGTCAAGAAGTCAAAGAAAAAGATGCACTAGAAAGTTTTGATTTAAAAAAGTGTTTTTTAAAAAAAGGCTTAGCACTTTAAAAAAAGGGTGAAAAAAAGAGGTGTTTTTCCCCCCAGGAAGTCAAATAATTTGAAAGACTACAATGAACCTTGTTAATAAAAATGGTGACAGTTCACAAAGATTATTAGGTGCAAATAGAAATACATACTATTCCATAGCAAGGAAGATAAAGCAGGAATGGTTAAATTGGTTATTTTATTCAAAGAGGAAAATATGTTTTCATTTGGATATCACTTCTGAATTTTGTGCTTGTGATGAAAACAAAAATGAAACTTTGACTTTGGTTTTGTTGATCAGAAAGATTCGTCGGTATAGAAATGGCTAGTTATCCTAGTAAGACCACACCTGGAATACTGTGACCAATTTTGGTCACCGTACTACAAAAAAGATGTTGAGACTTTGGAAAAAGTTCAGAGAAGAGCAACTAAGATGATCAAAGGCCTGGAGACCGAAACATATGAAGAACGGCTGCAGTATTTGGGTTTGGCTAGTCTAAAGAAAAGAAGAATTAGGGGCGACATGATAGCAGTATTCCAGTACTTGAGAGGCTGCCACAAAGAAGAGGGAGGTCAAATTATTCTCCAAAGCACCAGAAGGCAGGACAAGAAACAATGGTTGGAAACTAATCAAAGAGAGAAGCAACCTGGAATTAAGGAGAAACTTCTTAACAGTGAGGACAATTAACCAGTGGAACAGTTTGCCTCCACAAATAGTGGGTGCTCCATCACTGGATGTTTTTAAGAAGAGCTAGACAGTCACTTATCTGAAATAGTATAGGTTCTCCTGCTTGAGCAGGGGGCTGGACTAGAAGACCTCCAAGGTCCCTTCCAGCTCATTCATTCTAAATATTCTAAATATATTAATGTGTAAAAGCAAACAATTGGGATGGTGTGTTTTTTATCTTGTACTGTGCTAAGAAGAGTTGGAAGTCAATGCCTTCCCCCCCCCCCGTATCTCACACCCCCTTTCCCCCGCTCCTTTTCCTTCCCTTAATTTCCTATTTTCTTTTCTTTTCTTTGTATTTTATATATTAAAATAAATAAAAATTTGAATTGAGGAAATGGTGGTGATGGGAAGAGGGGAACCAACCTTGTGATGCTTCTTTCAATCAAGAACCTCCCGAAGTCCCTTTGGCACAAACTTTGGGTACCACTTGTATCGTCACACCTACTGAAGAAAGTACAGGATGAGAGAAACAACAACATGTTTGATTAGAAAAGATAATACTCCGCTTGCTAATGCTCTAGTTGATATTTCAATGCAGTATGCCTGGAATGGGAAGAATATAGAGCAAATCCTCTTTGCCTTCATTCCCACAATTCTCACAAATTTGTTGCAGCAATTCACTGCCAGGCCATTGAAAGATCTGGAAGCAGTGGTGAAATCCAATTTTTTTTACTAACGGTTCTGTGGGTGTGGCTTGGTGGGCGTGGCAGGGGAAGGATACTGTAAAATCCCCATTCCCACCCCACTCCTGGGGGAAGGATATTGCAAAATGTCCATTCCCACCCCACTCTGGGGCCAGCCAGAGGTGGTATTTGCCGGTTATCCGAACTACTCAAAATTTCCACTACCAGTTCTCCAGAACCTGTCAGAACCTGCTGGATTTCACCCCTGTCTGGAAGCAAATAGATTGACGTGGAGTTTCCTTCCCCCCCCCTCTCTTTTTTCATTGTGTTGCTAATTTTTTCCGAGATGGCAAAGATTTATGTAGTTCTAAATCGCCCAGACAGCTGATGAGAGAAACCATTAAGATATTATTTTTATGCTAGTGCATATTCTCAAATCTGGCTGAAGCTTTACAACCTGATGCTTTATAGAGCAACAGCTAGAGAATTCTCATTTGGAGGAGTCAGAACTTGTCAGATTTCACCTTAATGAGACTTATATTTAATGGCAGGCAAAGAACAAACAGTCCGTGAGCTAAGCTAAACGCTCCAGTAATTGGATCAAAATGGAAATAGTGGCAATATTGGGATCAAGTGAGAGCGCTGCCATTTCCCATTCTTTTGATTTTTTTTTCCTGCAGTGTCATCACTAGTGCCATTTCATCATTCTTCTTCTTATCAGTACTATTTTAACAACGTACTAAGAAGAACTTTAATACAATTAAGCAGGAAAATTGAATTATTTATTTATTGTTAACTGATTGAAGAATTCTGTGTAAAGGCTGACATGGATTCACACTTTTGTCCACAAAAACAACTCTACCACAGATGGAAAGGCAGAAGATAGGTGATAGATGATAAATAGGTAGATGACAGATTAGATGGATAGCTGATAGATAGAGATAAATAGATAAACAGGTAGATAGATGAGATAGATAGATGATAGATAGATAGATAGATAGATAGATAGATAGATAGATAGATAGATAGATAGATAGATAGATAGA
>QLTV01004118.1:613614-641768 GCA_003457575.1 Thermophis baileyi | reverse complement strand
TATACAGCCCTCTCCAAGTGGGAGAGAGAGAGAGAGAGAGAGAGAGAGAGAGAGAGAGAGAGAGAGAGAGAGATGATAGATATAGAGATAGAGATGATGGGTATATGAGAGATAGATGAGAGAGACACAGAAAGAGAGAGAACAGTATTTTTCATAAATTGTTTTATTGTTTAAAATTGCATCTAATTACCCAAAAAATCTAAGGAACTAATGATTCTTTATTGTGGAAAGAAAAGGGAAAGAGAAAGGGAAAGGGAAATGGGGAGGGAAGGGAAGGGAAGGGAAGGGAAGGGAAGGGAAGGAAAGGAAAGGAAAGGAAAGGAAAGGAAAGGAAAGGAAAGNCTTCCCCACCCCCATTTGCTCTTCTAGGAGAGAGAGAGAGAGAGAGAGAGAGAGAGAGAGAGAGAGAGAGAGAGAGAGAAAAAGGGAAAGGAAAGGAAAGGGAGGGGAGGGAAGGGAAGGGAAGGAAAGGAAAAGAAAGGAAAGGGAAGGAAAGGAAAGGAAAGGAAAGGAAAGGAAAGGAAAGGAAAGGAAAGGAAAGGAAAGGAAAGGAAAGGAAAGGAAAGGACTACCAATAACATGAAACTCCCTAGGTAAGTAGGGGATAGCAGTTTTTAGAAGCATATTATGCATTACCCTATGCCATGGATGCCATTGAAGTAATAGTGGAGTTTCTAGTTCTTAGATGCTCTCTAATATCCACCATTCTACAGGGAGTCCTTAATATCCCTTCTCATTTACCAATGGTCCAGAATTATGAGACCCTCAGAAAGGGTGGTTTGTGGCCTATAAAGCACTTCTGGAAATTGTACAATGTTGAGATCATGTTCTGGGTATTTGGCAACCTGTTTGCCTTTATGACCAATTGCCAAGTGCCTTGCAATCATGTGATTGCCATTTGCAACCTTTCCTCCATTTTCTCCAGAAACTCAAGGGAAAGCTGGCACAGAGGTTGCAAGCTGCTGCCGCACACACATAGAGAGAGGACTCTATCTCATCTGTGGGGTCTGGCTGAAAGAACAGGTTGCCGAAGGGCACTGAACTCTTTCAACAAAGTAAGAAAGGGAACTGAAATCCTGAAGATTTCAGCTGCATGCCTGCACCTGCTGAAGGAGTTTTGTGCAATGAGGGGAGCTGAAATTCTTCAGCAGGCAGCGTTTTCAGCCACCTCTCAGAGATGGAATCCGAAATCCAAGTCGAAAGCAGAGATATAGCACCATAAGGCCGAGCATAGGCTTCATGAGTGGAGCCCCCCTCCAAGATCTCCCCTAACCCACACCTACACCCCTTACTTGGGACACTGTCCCTTAATAACCACAACATTGCTTAATGACCACAACCAATAAGGCCTGAATTGTGGTTTTTGAGCAAAGTAATCATATGGGAGTTTCATGTAATGACCACTTCACCCAACAACCAAAATTCTGGTTCCAGTTGTGACCATAAGAAAATGACTACCTATCATGTCTCTTAGGAGCAGTTGCTTCAAATAACACATGGGGCGGCAGCCAAACACCACTTATATTATCTAAAAATGATTATGGATCAGTTTTGTATAATGATGTTCATTAAGAAATCTTTATTTAATTTTTATTAGTGTTGTCATAGCAGGACCAATGTTCCTTTGTGCTGAGCTGTTCAGGAACATATAAATTGCATTGAGCCAGTAATCCTGCACCCCAAACCTCATCTTTGTCTCATTGCATTTGCTTTCTGAAATCAGTTGGAAACGCACCATTTAATGGTGGTGTGTTGTCACTAGCCTTGACTTCAGAAGGCAGGTGTCAAAAGGGTTGAGATGGAAGACATGACTGCATAATGGAAACTCTGGACCTCTTCATTGTATAAAGGGAGGTGTTCTGACCTAGGCTTCCCCAGCAGCACGAAGCTGAGTCCTCGTCCCGATAAACCTCTTTTATTTAACTTACAGTGAATTCCTCTCCAGCAAAGTCTTTCCTCTCCCACAGCCTTTCAAGATAGTTCACAATTACCGACCTTTATCAGGCTTGGAGAGTGGCCAGGCTGTTATCTTTCAGATGCCGCAATACTTGGCAAGAATGCAGAAATGAACTAATTGTCTCCTGCAAACTCCACTCCCCTTTCACTTCTCTTTTATTCTCTATGGGAGGGGCCATTCATCACCCACCTGTGGCCTTACTCCCAAGTCGACCTTTGTTCTTTAACTGTTCCCTGCGTCTGGCAACTCTGCGCATGCGCACACTGGGAACAGGCTCCAGCTGTTTGTCTGCCTCACTACTGTCGGATTCCAAAGGCAACTGATAGCTGTCAGACTGCCCTGGCCCCATCTCTGCCTCTGATGCAGAGCCTTCCCCAGACTCCAGGATTGGCCCATGTTCCTCCCCAACCTCCTCACTGTCCAAATCTGCTGCCAGCTCCGCTGGCCGCTGGCGGGCCACAACAGGAGGCTGCATCTGGGCGGCTGTGATTGGCATCTCGATTTTGGTTTAATCCTACATGCCTGCAAGGAGAAAGATCAAGTGAAACTTCTGGTCATTGTGAAATAGCCTATTCTTGCAGCTTCAGCACTCCACAATTCTTTTTGTGGTTTTTTTTTTTAATTATCTTGGGCTGAAAGTTGCAGAACAGTTCCTTAGCAGTTCCAATGTCCTAAATACAAAGAGATGTAATGCCAATCCTACATCAGCACAAATGTTGCAGGTGGCGATAAGAGAGGTTTCCTGTTCATTCACATAATTGTGCGTAATTTTTATCCAAGAGCTTCATCGTGCAGGCAGAATTAGTAGACTCCTAATCTGCAAGAACAATGCCAAATGAACTTATTAGGGTACTGCATACAATGGAGTGTGTGTTCCTATTTTATGAGATTAAAATGATTCCTATGTGTGTGGGTTTTTTTTGAATCAAATTAATTTAATTTGGAACACTGCAGCAAGCCAAGGTCAAAAAGGTTTCAGATACAAACTCCTTTAGTTCCAATAAATTTCTTTTTCAAGCAATTACTTACAAATTGATGGGAAGCTTCCCCACTGGTTTCTTCTCTGCTTTAACACCCAGGAATCCAAGAACAGGGTTTGATAACACTGCTGGAAACAAGGTTGCTTTGACCTGTCTCATTTTTTTGTGTGTATTTTTTTTTTAACATCTCTGGTCGTACTTCAACCTTGCTGTGTTTCTTACTACTAGTAGAAGAGTTTCCTTTTTTCCCCCACCCTCTGTCTTGTTAATCACCCCTGACATTCAACCAGACGTGTCTGCTACAGAATCAGTGAGCAGAGTTCTAGGGCAGTCTGGCCCTGTGTGACTCTCTCTCTCTCTCTCTCTCTCTCTCTCTCTCTCAACTCGGGTTCTTTTATAATAAAAAAAAAGTCCCACAGCGAGCATGTTGAACTCTGGTTCTTTATTGTACATTATGCAAGGGTCAGCTTTCAAGTGGCTAACCGGCTGTCCATCAAGGACTCTGCAACTACGGCATGGAGAAACTACAAAGAATTCCCATATGCTGCAAAGGACAACGGGGATCTGAGCTCACTTTGCCAGTTGCACGTCTGTGCTTCTCAAACTGGAAAGCGGGGCCTTTCTCTCCAGCCTCTGATTAGTGGGGAACTGATACACCACCTTGGAAGCAGGAACCTAATCACAGCAGCATGGGACAAATTAGCTGTAAGCAACACGGGAATGTTCACCGGAATCCAAAATGCACTGAACCGCACAATTCCATACAAAGCGTTGCTATTGTTCTTGCTTTATGAATGGAACAGTGACCAGATGAGCTGGTCTGACTTCAATTGTGTTGCCCTCCTGAATCCTCTCCCTTCTGTGCATCTGAGGCTCCTGATACTTAATGTCGTTCACATTCGGTGCCGATACGCAGTTCATGATGCTGATTTAAGTTGAGAAACAGTAATAATAAAAAATGCAGATGGAAATACCAGCCCGAGGTTTGTTTCCCACACACCTTTAATTTGCAATGATTGCATAATTCTTGGTTTGTTAGGCAGGACCAGAGGTGGGTTCCTACTGGTTCGGACTGGTTTGCCCGAACCGGTAGCAACCCACTGGTGATATCACAGAGCCGGTTCGGTCGGTGCCGGTCTGTGGACGCCACCCTCTTTTTTTTGAGGGGGGGGATTTTTTTTTGGATTTTTTTAAAAAAAAATTAAAAAAAATTCTTCTGCACATGCACAGAAGCCGAGTTGCTGGCACTGCGCATGTGCCGCCATCTTGTTTTTGGCTTTTTTGGTAATTTTTTTGTAATTTTCGGCACTGCGCATGCACGCGCGCGCAAAGCACATGTGCGCCCATGAGGTGCACCCATGTGGCGCGGGAGGAAGCGAACCAGCGGTGAAGTAATCAGAATCCACCCCTGGGCAGGACATTTTTTGTCTCCATTTCTTGATTGTTTTCTGGTAGCACCACTGAACTTTGACGTCTACTGAGTTAGATTGTGATCAAAGAAAATAAAGGCATTCCTTGACTTATGACTACAACTGGGATCAGAATTTACATGGCTTATCAAAGTGATTGTAAAGTGAGTTATGTCTAATTTTACAACCTTTTTCTTTTTTGCCATGGTTGTTAAGTGAATTGCTGCAGTTGTTAAGAGAATCGTGGTCATTAAGCAAATCCAGCTTCCCTCATTGACTTTGCTTGTCAGAAGTTGACAAGGAAGGTCCCAGATGGTGATCACATGACCCTGAGATGCTGCAACCATCATAAATTCATGCAAGCCCCTAAATTTTGATGAATAGAATAGAATAACAGAGTCGGAAGGGACCTTGAAGGTCTTCTAGTCCAACCCCTTGCTCAGTCAGGAAACCCTACACCGTTTCAGACAAATGGTTGTCCAATCTCTTCTTAAGAACTTCCAGTGTTGGAGCATTCACAACTTCTGGAGGGCAAGTTGTAAATGACGTGACCATGAGGATGCTGCAACAATAGTATGTGTGAGGAAAAAGTGATTATAAATCACTTTTTTTAGTGCTGCTATAACTTCCAATGGTTGCTAAACAAATGATTGTAAGAAGAGGATTACCTGTACAAATATTGTCATTCTGTTGGGTTCTATGGAATATAGTTAAGCGTAAGATTGATCACTTTTAATGAGGGTTCTCACAGTCCAGGGGTTCTTCACTCAGCATTTCCACAAATATCTGTCTAGCACAAGGGTGTCAAACTCGATTTCATTGAGGGCCGGATGAGGGTTGTGTTTGACCTCGGGGGCCGGGGTGGCCGTGGCCAGCTCGACATCACTTGTGTTGGTGGCCCCTGTGGTGGCCCGAGTGCTCTGCCAGCGAAAACGGGCTCCCGAGCTCCGTTTTCGGCTTCGACGGCCTCCTGCAACCCTCTCTTAGCGAAAACAGAGTTTGGGAGGGCCACCTGCAGCCCTCCTGAGCTCCGTTTTCGCTGGCAGAGGCATCGCTGTTTCCAGGGCAGCCCCGTGGGTCAGATCTAAGCACCCCGCAGGCTGGATCCAGCTCCCAGGCCTTGAGTTTGACACCCCTGGTCCAGCACAATGAAGCAGCATAGCAGGAGTTCTAAATTACAGAGATGAACGTATGAACTGTTAGCTTTTCCAGATGTGAAACATTTCCCAACACTTTTTTAAAAAAAAAATTTATTTTATTTAAATACAAACAATCTGTGTTTCATTAAACAGTGTGTCGTCTGGGTACAAATGTTTTGTGCAATTACAGTTAAAGTTTACAGCCATATTCATTATTTAATCTATTCTTAATACCAATACATTAAATATCTAATGCTATGACAATCCTCTTCTTAATTTATTTAACTCTATTAACTCTATTAATACATTTTCTATATTTCACTCATCTATTTTTATTTCTAACTTTTATATTTATTCTCTAACCATCGATAAAACTCCCATATAATATAATATTCGGTTTGTTCTTTCTCTTTAATTGCCAGTGTTAACCTATTCATTTCTGCACATTCTAATATTTTCCTAATCACATTCTCCTCTGTAGGGATCTCTTCACTTTTCCAGTTTGGTGCAAATACAATTCTAGATGCAGTTATTACATGGATAATCAAATATACATTTTCTTTGCTATAAGTTTCTGGTAAAATCCCCAACAGGAATATTTCAGGTTTCAAGTCAATATGTTGTTGTATCATCTTTTCCAACCACATATGTATTTTTGTCCAATATTTCTTAGCTTCTATGCATGTCCACCACATATGATAATACGAACCAGGTGTCTGATGACATTTCCAACATTTAGCTTATTTGTCTTTAAACATCTTTGCCAGTCTTGTTGGTGGAAAGTGCCATCTATAAAACATCTTATACAGATTCTCTTTATACGCAGTTGACATTGTTAATTTATAATTTCTATCCCATAATTGCTGCCATTTTGCTAGTTCTATCGTATAACCAAATTTTTTTGCCCAAGCTATCATTGTTTCCTTCACTTGTTCTTCTTCTAGTTTAATGCTCAATAAATAGCTATACAGGTTTTTTATCACCCTCTCTTCTGTTCCTGTTAATATCTTATCTAATTCTGTCAATTCCATATAAAAACCATATAATTTCCCAACACTTCTGAAGTGTAAGGCTCAGACCTTTGTATGCAAATACTTCTCCAGTGATGCCTATCTTAAAACACACACACACACACACACACACACACACACACACACACACACACACAAGTTCATGAGCTATAATTGGTTATGAATCATCCAGTACCATTTTATGTTACAGAATTTAAGAGTGAACATTGAATTATGTGATAGGGGCCTTCATTATTTACTTGCTTTGTTATAGGAAGATAGATATTTTATAGCAACCCTTGGAAAAACAGTCCAATTCAACCTTAGCCTAGTCAGGACTAAGTCCCTTTGAAGTGAATGAAACCAGTGAAACATGTTAGCCCTTATTAATTTATGTCTCGTGGCCAGTAATGGGAAACTTGGCTGCAGTCTTATGCATATGCATTGGGGGTGAACTCCACTGACCATAGAGAGATTTATTGCTGACTAAATACATATAAATTGAGTTCACATAACATCTTAAGCCATAAATCATAGTTTTTAAAACACAGTAGCTGAGCCTGAACAACACTGAAAGCCAAAATCATACAAAACCACCTGATGGCTTATTGTACTGTATAATTGAGGTTATAATACTGTGTTATTAGTCATGGCTAAGCAGGTGAATTCAATGGGACTTGTTCGCAGTGGGAATTAGATTGTACCTACAGTAGTTCAGCTGGACTGTAGCCCTGGTTTATACAGTATATGACTTTCTTGTGAAACCAAACCAAAATTATAGCAATAACAACTTAGGCGTCACTTAGTAGTTGTTAAAAATGGACTCTATTGTTTATGAAATTCATTGAATAGGAAACCCAACATGAATGCAAATAAAATGAAAGGAAGTGACAAGGTAAAGGAGAAAAATATTTAACAATGTTCATGTTTCAGGCTCAAATGGAAAATCTAAAATAAACACAATACATAATATGCCGTAAGTCCTGAATTCGTTTATAGATAATAAATACAAAGTTATGCTGAAGCCATGCCTAGTTATAAAATAATATAAATAGCATATCAAAAGCTATAATAATAATTACGCCATTAAAATTTATACCTATAACTGTAATTCTGTATTTGTTATTTGTAAATAAATTCAGAACCTACGGCATACATTATTTGTGTATTTATTTTATGTTTCCCTGATGAACTGTTTATCTCACTGCTATTTCTTCTCTTTCTCTCTCATTCTTGTGTCTTATTTATTCTTCACTGAAATAATAAACCAAACCGTAGGCTTCATTTCTCTGTGTCATTATCATTAGATGAGGAAAATTTCTATATGATAAAGAATGATAGACATTTACTTTAAGTGTATAATAAATAAACAATGTGTTACATTGCATAGACAGTCCGTATACCACAAGCTATCCATTCCACATCCAACCTAGCTCCATCATCCAGTTGTTGAATGATGGAGGTAGTTAAATTTGAAAGAACCAATGAATATTCATTAGAAAGACAAAGAGAATTCTTGCATGCCTTGGTAGGTGTGTACAACCACGGGGACATGTGAAATGCTTAGGACTGAGTAAGGCATGTATATTTCAGTCCCTCTGCATTCTCTTATCAAATGGCCTGAATGTTCGCATGACGAGAGGTCCACCTTTTCTCTTGCACTGTTCGATGGCACCATTCTTCTAAAATGTGCCAGGGGTGAAAGCTCTGCAATCAGTTTTGAATGTCTGAAAACCAGGCATTATTTGAGAGCCAGAAATGATAGCGCTGAAGAATATGCAATCTGCTTGTGGGCATAATGTGATATTCTTAAACCAGTGATGACATTTGAAATCCACGCTTTCCAGATGCCCAATTCCAGCAGCCAACATGGCCCAACAGGAGCCTGGAACCCCTAAGCGAGCCAGTTTCGTTCCGCTTACAAGATGTTAAGTTCCTTGTTTGTACCAAGTAATCATATTACTGTCAGCGTTCCAAATAGCATCCAAAACTAAATCAGAGTCTGAGGCAAAGTATTCCTCAAAGTTCCAATTTATTAGCAGAGCCATGTTGGCACATCTGTGAGAAACCCGAATCTGATGCTACGAGGGTTTCTCCACCCAGTTGAAAGATCAAGCCCCTTGTCCCCACACCCACAAGTTCATCATGTTAGCCAGTCTTCTCTTGCCAACGTGTCAGCTACTCCCATCAGCTTCCGGGCAGGTGCTGGACAAAGGATGATCTTGAGAATCTAAAAGGAATTTGTTATGGCTACATTTCTACATCCCTCATGCAACAGCCCCTCCCAAATTCCCACAGCAAGAATACGTTTTAAAAGCATAAAGTGTGGCAGGCCAAAGTGTCCAAATAAGATGGCTTCGGCCTGACAATTACAGAATCTGGTGCTGGTTCAGTCATAATGTCCTCAAAAATCTATGCAGACACACAGACACACACACACACAGAGATAAAGAAGTACATGAGTAATCTCACTTGTCATGTCATTCCTATTACAATGCATTTTTCAAAATGTGAGACAATTCAAGAATCAATGTTTCAATAGTTCTCTGATTCCCCATTGTATCTACTACTATTGTATTTTCCTCCTATCATGACCTCATAATCAAATTCTAACTATCCCCCCCCCCCAAAAAAAGGGTAGTAATTACATTTAGAGAGACCCCTGGAGACATTCACTTTTCCAGTGAATTCCACTTAACAAGAGTCCCAAGAATCCCCATTACCAACATCTGCTCAGTTTTCGGTTTCAGTGTGGGTTTTTCCCCGCCTGCTTTACATTGTTTCCAATCTTAAATGCCTTATATCCCATGTTCATGTCTCTGTAGAGTTTCTTCTTTTTCAAGTAACAGAATCCTACACTTATATTAAAGTCCATTTTTCCTTCTAGATGCTGTTTTGGCTTGCCACGTTGATTAATGCTACATATTTGTGCTTCTTATTTTCTCAACGATAAGCTCTTTTGTTCCCATTTCCCACCAATCTATGCATTTCTTAAGGAATGAGCTGCAAAGTTCAGAGATGTGCAAATACCGCAGAAGAGCTCCAATTCAATTTGGGGTTTGGTCTGGTAATTGTCAATATATGTGGTTTGCATTAAAAAAACAACCTTCTACCACTGTTTGCTTTGTTCTCTTCCAATTTTGAGCATGGATTTTTAGTAGAACATCCTGCTGTATGAAAAATATCTCCTGCTACCCATACATAGCCAAAAAGTGGAGAGGCATCTATCCTGTTAAAGACATAGTATCTTTAAGGCATGAGCCACTTCCTTCCCAGAAAAAATAAAATAAAATAGAGATTTCCATGTCCAGTGTGTCCAACTTTAGGGTGCGGTACTCATCTTCTGTTTCTTGGCCAAGGGAGCCGGTGTTGTCTCCTTGGTCATGTGACCTGCATGGCTATATGTCAAAAGCACACAGAAAGCACCGAAGTGATACTTATTAATCTACTCACATTTGAATGCTTTTGAACTGCTAGGTGGGCAGGAACTGGAGCAAGGAACAGGAGCTCACCCTGTTCCATAGTGTTCGGGTCTTGAACCTGGGCAGTGGTGAAATCTAAACATTTTCCCGACCGGTTCTGTGGGCGTGGCTTGGTGGGTCTAGCACGCGCATGCGTGGGGCAGCCGGCCGCTCACTTAAGGAGGGTTTTAACAAGACACAAAAGGATGTGGCTTCTCTCCTGCACTAAGGCTCCGGCCATCGCCTTGCCGTGTTGTCCCTCCCTGCCCCCCGCAGCTCTTTGGCCGAGTGCGGAGGACGTGAGCTCCAGCCCAAAGTGGCAGGAAGCGAGGGCAGGTACAGGGCCGCTTCGCTCCTGCACTAAGGCTCTGGCCATTGCCTTGCCATGTCCCCCTCCGCATGAGAAGAGAAGAAGGGGGAGGAGGGGGAGGAGGAGGAGGGTCGCCGGAGCCTTAGTGCAGGAGAGAAGCCACGTCCTTTTGCATCCTGTTAAAACCCTCCTTAAGTGAGCGGCCGGCTTCACTCCTGCACTAAGGCTCCAGGCTGGCCATCGTCTTGCTATCTCCCCCCCCCCCATGAAAAGAGAAGGAGGGGGAGGTCTCTCTCTCTATTTATGTGTGTGTGTGTGTGTGTGTCTGTGTGTCTGTGTCTGTCTGTCACTCTTATGCGCACATGCGCGGGGCAGCCGGCCGCTCGCTTAAGGAAGGAGGAGGTTTGCCAGAGACTTAGTGCAGGAGAGAAGCTGGCCGCTCGCTTAAGGAGGGTTTTAACAGGTTGCAAAAGGACACAGCTTCTCTCCTGCACTAAGACTCCGGCCATCACCTTGCCATATTCCCCCTCCCTGCATGAGAAGGAGGGGGAGGAGGAGGAGGTTTGCCGGAGCCTTAGTGGAGGAGAGAAGCTGGCCGCTCGCTTAAGGAGTGTTTTAACAGGTTGCAAAAGGATGCGGCTTCTCTCCTGCACTAAGGCTCCGGCCATCACCTTGCCATGTCCCCCCCCACATGAGAAGAGAAGGAGGGGGAGGAGGAGGGTCGCCAGAGCCTTAGTGCAGGAGAGAAGCTGGCCGCTCGCTTATGGAGTGTTTTAACAGGTTGAAAAAAGACACGGGAGGGCGGGCGGCTGCTCGCTTAAGGAGGGTCTTTGGTTCGCTCCTGCACTAAGGCTCTGGCCATTGCCTTGCCATGTCCCCCTCCGCATGAGAAGAGAAGAAGGGGGAGGAGGGGGAGGAGGGGGAGGGTCGCCGAGAGCCTTAGTGCAGGAGCGAAGCGGCCCTGTACCTTTGAGCCACATTTGCGTATAAGACAGCCTTCCCTTCCTGCTGCTTTGGGCTGGAGCTGCCTGCCCTCCCGAAGCAATCCCACCGCTGTTCACTTTTGTTTCGCAGTGGGAGAAGGAAGAAAGCGAACGGTGGCAGTGCGGCGGTGCTCCAGGAGGGCAGGCCGGCACAGGTGGACATGTGCAGCCAGGCAGGGAGGGAGAGCGGCGGCGGCAGCAGCCCCTTCCAAGCACAGTGCACGGAGGCGAAGCAGGCAAGGTGGCCCCGGCGTGCCTGTTGCTGTGGAGGCGCGGTGATCGCTCGGCCAGGGTGGCCTCAGCAGGGGCTGCATCAGCCTCTCTGCCTGTGCCATGTCCTGCTCCAGCCGGCCGCGCAACTACAAGTGCGGCAACCTGGTCTTCGGCAAGATGAAGGGCTACCTGCACTGGCCCGCCTGGGTAAGCGCTGCCACCCAGGCCAAAGGGAAAGTGCTGCGGGGGGCTGCCGGCCCGCTGGCCACTTCCGCGCCTCTCACTCCGCTTCTTCGCTGCCGGGAAGCGCCGCCGTGGCCGAGCCTCCTTCCCCCGGAGCGCTGAACTCCGCAGGCCAAGTTCCTGGAGTGCCGGCAGTGGTCAAAGAGAGCAGGCAGGTGGCCAGGTGGGAAGCCAGTGGGCTGCTTCGGAGCCCCAAGCACCACGGAGCCAGCCCGGGAGGCACGCGGGCCCGGGTGGAAGGCGGCCTTTTCTGCAGCATCCCCCTCTCCTCTTTGGATTGCCCTGCAGAGGGGGCTCTGCCCTTGCAGAAATGGGGCAGGGCGGGGTGAGCAGGCGGCAACCGGGGGACCAGTTCAGGGGCGTGGCCAGCCAGCCGTCGCTACCGGTTTGGCGAACCAGGCCACATGTCTGCTAACGGTTCTCCCGAACCGGTCCGAACCAGTAGCATTTCACCCCTGAACCTGGGCTGTCGGCTTTCCATATAACAAGCTCAGTGTCTTTAACCACTGAGCCATTGTGCCCCCGGAAGACCTTCTCTTCCAGAAGACCAAGCTAAATGCAGTCCCTGGTTGAATGACTATTTAACACAAAAGTTGGTTTCAGATAACAGAGCAGTGTCAGCCACTCAGCTTCTGATATCAGCCTGCCAATCTCTACTAAAGTCCTCCTCCCAATTTTTGGAAACCTAAGTGTTCATACCCTTACAGCCATCATTTTTTGAGAATAAACAACAAGAAGATAATTGTGCAAATGGCACGCTGCAACGTAAAAACTAGGCAAAGTGTTAGGTTGTGCCATTGTTCATTCAGTTTCATAGTCATGCACCACTGAAATGTTTATAATCTTTGTCACACGTATTTGTCTCTAAGACCTTTCCATTAAAACACAAACATTAATGTGCTTTTTTGAGCTGAATAAGACATTATTCTAAAATCCTGAGGTAATATAATATGTCCTCCCCCTACAAATAGCATATATAATACAGTAATGCAATGTTCTTTATTTTCTTTGTATTTTGAAATCACCAATCTAATGGGATAAGGGATCCATATTGAGGCTTGTGATGTTAAATTGTATCAGATGTGTCATTATGCTGTTGTGTTTAGAGAGAACTCATCATGGATCTGGTACAAAATACATTTCTGAGACTTGTTTTTAAATCAAACACATGCTGTGTCACAAGTTCCACATTCAACAGAAAATCAAGGCAATTTTTCTTTTCTTTCAAGAAATCACTGAAATATAATTGACCTCCAAGGAGCTATTTCATAGTAGGAGACAAAATAATTAAGCAAAAGGGATGCATTTTTCTTTTGTCATACTCACAGTAATTCTTTTTATTCTTCTGAATATTGCTTTAAACAAACTGTGGAGTTCATGAGACCCTTACCATATTTATGCTGATCTCTTATTTTGCCTCAGGGTGAATAGGAATATTGCAAGCTAATCTCTTTGTAAATGGATCAAGTATAAACCAGGAAAATTTGCAGAAGTAGCCAATATGCATTTTCTCATAACTATGTCTGAGGACCAATTACAGATTTGAAGACACCATGGACAAAGGACTCTCTCTCTCTAGTGAGTCCTCTCTTTCATCAATGAGATCCTGACAGCCACTTTAAATAGAAGTGACCAACAAAGGCTCTTCAGGTTGTTGGTCACTTATATTTAACTTTCATTTTAACTTTCACCAATGAAGTGCTGGAGGAGACTATTTCAACTCCTTTCTTGAGCAGGAGATGACAGTAATTGGGCTAGGCAGAATTCAGAGAAAAACCAATTAATTCTCTGTGCATGGAGCTAATATTAAAAAGGACCTTGTGTAGACCAGATGAACCTTCCCCAGTCATTGGGCATGCCTTTTCACGTACATATACACAGCTGATAGTTCTATCGGCGCAACTAGACAGAAAAATACTTCATAAAAAATATAGGACACATTTAGGAATCCATGGTAGGGTGGTACCAGAACAGGGGTGGGTTCTAACTTACCTCACTGCCGGTTTGCTTCCTCCCGTGCCACGTGGCTGCATGCACATTGTGTGCCACGTGGTCACGCCGCACGGCTTCTGCGCATGCGCAGAAGCAAAACAAGCCAAAAAAAGCAAAAAAAGAGCCCAAAACAAGATGGCGGCACATGCGCAGTGCCAAAAACTCAGCTTCTGCGCATGCACAGAAGCAAAAACCAGCAAAAAATCCCCCCCCCCAAAATTTCCCCCCCAAAAATATCCAAAAAAAAGATGGCGGCATCCACGGACCGGCACTGACAGAACTGGCTCCGTGACATCACCATTGGTTTACTACCGGTTCTATAGAACCGGTGCGAACCAGAAGGAACCCACTTCTGGACCAGAAGAACATGAAATAGGATTTAATTAAAATGAGACAATTGAGAAAAAGTTAAGAAAATTAAAATAAGATAAACTCTCTGGCAGGTTGTGTTTGTCCTCTTGTAGTTTTCTGGCAGAAATTAAAATACAATTCTCCCCCTCCCCGTCTTCAAAACTAAGTTTATAGCCCTGGGATTTTGTGACAGCCTCTTATTCCAAGTACTAAAAGGGTCCAATTTTGCTTCGTTTTTGAACCCAGACATGGTTATCCAGCTTCTGCTCCCGGTCAAGACAATTAAAGCTAAAAGGTAATATACCCCAATCATATCCAATTACTATTATTCAACCATCTGTATTGAACGTCCATCTTCTGTTAGATGACCATCTTGGAAGAGTTTCCAGGAGCCATGCCAAGAACTTTGTGAGTGTTGCATGCAGCAGTGAGATCTCAGTTCCCTGCAGATTGGTCAGGGTAAAAAAAATAGAAATTGAAGGAGACTGGTTGTGTCCATATCATTATGAATAAGTAGATATATGTCTTTTTGCCCCAGGTCAAAGGGGCTCATTAACTAGAATCTTCTGGGCTAGAAGTTCCATCTTCTGCAAACCTAAGTGATGTTGGAACAGGAAGGAAGGAAGGAAGGAAGGAAGGAAGGAAGGAAGGAAGGAAGGAAGGAAGGAAGGAAGGAAAGGAAGGAAGGAAGGATAACTCTTTTATTTAGCTATACTTAGTATCTTTTGCAATGCATTTCCTGCCTTCAGTTGGCATTTGACTAGCACACCATGATTAAACCAGCAATAAACATGTTTACTCACATCCTTCCATTTCTAAAGTGGAAGGGGAATGAGTGTTCTTCTTTTTGTGTGTTCTTTCACCCCTTGCAGTCTAAGGTCATTGTGAGCCTTCAAGATAGACTATTTTGGCAACTAAATTAGCCCTCATTTACAGAGCAGTTGAATGCAACCAAGCTAATGACGGTGTAAGTATAATTGGTTCCCAACATGCATCAGTGTGCATCCTCCTCAAGCCATGGAAAAGATGCATTATGGGACTAATTTTTTAAATGTTAATGGATATTGGACATTTGCCAGGGACCCAGCTGTGCACAAAACATTGAGTTGGTAAATAGCTCTTGATCTGTTTAGAAACAAATTATAATGGTTATTAGGATTCTACATGACGGAAGGCATGGTAACCACAACCAGCTCACAGAGTGACCCTATTAGCTGGATTATGCTGAAGGGAAAAGAGGGTGTTCTCCTTTTACAATCAAAATAAAAGACATTACATTAACTAGGAAATTATTTTAGGGTGTAAGGGGAATGGGGGATATACTTCTTTGTTACTAGGCCCATGGCTTAAACAGTGATTGCTTTTTTTCTTAAACAAAAATGCCTGGCAAGAGGTTGGAAAGAATACGTTACTGTCATTTATCAGAGTAATTTTGAAATTGACTTTTGGGTGAATAAGTTCACCTCTTATTAAGGGCTCATTTCTCCTCCCGTGGATCAACAGCAGGTCTGAAGGATAAACACACTGCTGTAGCACTTCGCTTCTCTGCAACCTCTATGCTATCTTAATAGTAAAATGATGAAGAAGGCATCCTAGCTACATTTCGGTGTAAAATAGGTACCCAACTTAATGAACTTATCAGGAAAAAGCTTTTCTCAGTTTTGTTTTGTTTTGTTTTGTTTTGTTTACATTCCAAATTGGGTTTAATGGATTGTAATAATCTCTTTTACTGTTAAAACAAAACAAAACAAAAAAACACAACACAACACAACACAACACAACACAAAACAAAACACTCAAAAATTATGTTGCCACAGGTTCCTTGGCCTTGCTCCTAGAACGTTCAAAGCAACTATAGAAGTTTTTTTTATTATTGTTGCTGCTCGGTTTATATCACAGCCACCCTTAATCTGGTCTTCCCCAGACGTGCTTGATTTCAATTCCTGAATATCTGAAAATACAGCCTAAAATGATGAGCGTTTGAAATCTAAGGAGGCTACCAGGTTGCTGAACATTGATGTGGTCCAACACTAAATTTAAATACAAGAACAAGAGCAATACAAAAATAAATATAAATGCAAGAACCAACTTCTTGGGGGAAAAAATAGCATTTTTTGCCCTGGGATGCAGGATTTTCCTACCAAAAATCAGGTCTGGGGACTAAACAGAGAGACTGAATTTTGTACCCCACTGTGGTCTCAACCTAGATCAGTGGTTCTCAACCTTTCTAATGCCGCGACCCCCCCTGCTGCCGTGACCCCCTGCGCCGCGACCCCCGCCCCCTCCCCACGCGGGATGAGGTGACAAAGGGGGCGTGGCACCAGGGGCGAAATGCTCCCGGTTCGGGCTTGCCTGTGGGTCGCCGGACAGCTGATAGCGAAGGAAACGGGAGACTTCACCCGGACGCCGCCATTTGGGTTCTTTTACCCTCTGCGCATGCGCAAAGCGTTCTGCACATGCGCAGAGGATAAAAGAACCCAAATGGCGGCGTCCAGGCGAGTGGGCGAAGTCTCCCGCTTCTGTCGCTACCGGCTATCCGGCGACCCGCAGGCATGGCCGAAGCGGGAGCATTTCACCCCTGCGAGTGACGGTGTCACCAAGATGGCGGGCTAACGCGCGTGGCAACCCCTGTGAAATGGTCATTCGACCCCCAAAGGGGTCGCGACCCACAGGTTGAGAACCGCTGACCTAGATGAAGAACTGTCTGTTGTGCTCAAGGAAGAAGAAACACCCAATAAAACCAACACATTTGTTGCTTTATGAGGATCCTATTGTAGTTAAAATGGCATCAAGAATGCAACAAGAAAGCACTTCCCAGAAGTTTTATAAAATATGAAAAAAATTAGTCTGGGCAAAGTTTTGAAAGGGAGCTTCTATTTTATGAATCTTCAATCAAATCATCCATCAAAGCAGGTTTCGTAAATCGAAGTGGGGATCTGCTTTGAAGCTAAAAACCAAATCAGGTGTCTTTGAAGCCTCCCTTTGAAATGGTTCACAGAATCATTGGTTTTCCTGCTGCTTCTGAGATTATTATAGATATTACCCAGCATTATACTGTAACTTCACTTCGGTATATAGAACAGGTTGAGTAGGGCCTGACTGATGAGGTCTTCTGTGACACTGCTGGGTGCCTGGCTAGGTGGAGTTCTTGGTGCTTTTCTGAGTTTGGTTGTTTTCTTGCAGACATTTCATTACCTAAACTAGGTAACATCATCAGTTCTAGTCCTGCAAGAAAACAACCAAGCTCAGACAGCACCAAGGACCTCCTCATTTCAACCCCAACCTACAAATATTCTCCTTTATTGGTACCTGCCTGGCTATGTATTTTATCCCAGAGTCCTTTGGGAGTTGGGCGGCATACAAATATAATAAATAATAATTATTATTATTATCACTTCATTCAACTTTGGGTCTATCAGAGCAATTTTGTGGTGCCGGGTGCATATTACTTTGGGGTTCTTCACTTTTTTTTCTTTTTCTTTTTATATATATATATATTGTTTACATATAGATATACTGAATACAGTGTAATTGTCCTGGCATTCCACTTGCCATGAAACAAACGTAAAAACAAAATAACATATATACTATTTTAAACAGTGCTAGTGTTGTACAGTTATTTCTGATCATCATAGTCTAGAATGTCGACTTATCTATCATTCTAATACCTACATTCTAATACATACATAGTATCTCTTTCCATGTCCACCTAACCTGATTCTTTCGCATTCCAACTTCTACCTCGTGTTTCTAACCATTGATAGAATACTATGTAGCATAATATTCTGTATCTCTTTATCTTTTATTTTTAGCGTTAGTCTGTCCATTTCTGCACAGACTAGTATCTTCCTTATTATCTTCTCCTCTGAAGGGGTGTTTTCGCTCTTCCACTGCTGCGCATACACAATTCTTGCTGCGGTCAAGATGTGTAATATTAGGTATATTGTCCCTTTATCATAACCATCTGATATAATGCCTAATAAAAATAATTCTGGCTTAAACTCTATATGTTGTCTGGTCATTTTTTCTAACCACATATGAATTTGTATCCAAAATTTCCTTGCCTTTATACAGGTCCACCACATGTGATAATATGTGCCAGGTATTTGTTTACATTTCCAACAGTTTGGGGATATATTGCTAAACATTTTGGCCAATTCTTGCTGGGGGCAGATACCACCTATAGAACATTTTATAGAGATTTTCCTTGTATGATGTGGCCATTGTCAGTTTCCGATTTCTCTCCCAAAGCTTTTGCCATTTATCCAAATCTATATTATATCCAAAATTTTTAGGGGTTCTTCACTTTTTGAGTTCTGTTAATTGTTGCTAGCTCAGAACCTTAACTTTACTCTCTCTCCAGATAGTAGATTGTCACACTTTAGAGATGGTCTTGCCACACACTTGCAGTTGAACAGTTGTTCATAGTTGTTGCATAACAGTTGAAAGCTTTTGTTGTAAATTACTGTATTTGAATATGTACATTCAGTAGCTCATTCGTATCCCATAAAGGAAACATTTCACACACATAAGAAACATGGGTTATCTTGTCTACACATGTCATAGGACCCATAGGACCCATAACATTGACTGCAATAAAACCTCTACCTTAGAAAAGGAGGCAACCCTTACTCAAAGGAAACTATATCTCAGGATTTCTGCTCATTGTGCTCAGTGAAACATTGCTTTTTTATTTTAGCCAAAATCATTTGCAACCATGGACCTATCTCAATGGCTGAGTTTCGTAGATGAGTCACCAGCCTTTCCTTTCTTTTAAAACAATACAAAAGAAAATGGCTTGGGTTTTTCACTTGTAGCATGAACAGAGAGGTGAAGACTTGTGTCGAAAGAGTAAACAGTGCCACTGAAGTGAGAACAATAATAAAAGCAAATAAATAAATAACAGCTTTCAATGTCAAGGACATATGAGCTACAGTTTTGAAGGAGTTGGCTTGAACATGTTACTATCATAGATCATTGTATCTCTGTTCTTGTTGCTGTTATTAGTTGCGAAGTCGTGTCCGACCCATCGCGACCCCATGGACAATGTTCCTCCAGGCCTTCCTGTCCTCTACCATCCCCCGGAGTCCATTTAATCTCATGCTGACTGCTTCAGTGACTCCATCCAGCCACCTCATTCTCTGTCATCCCATTCTTCTTTTGCCCTCAATCGTTCCCAGCATTAGGCTCTTCTCCAGTGAGTCCTTCCTTCTCATTAGGTGGCCAAAGTATTTGAGTTTCATCTTCAGGATCTGGCCTTCTAAAGAGCAGTCAGGGTTGATCTCTAGGACTGACCGGTTTGATCGCCTTGCAGTCCAAGGGACTCGCAGGAGTCTCTGTTCTTAGCTTGACCTATAGCCAGGAATGCACAATACTAGGCTAAGTGTGGGTGGAGGAAACAGAAAAGCAATTTTTAAGGCCAATAGTTGCAGAGGGTAGCAAAGCTCAACAGCGTATTATTAGTGTCCAAATCCCTTCCAAGTTTGCTGTGAATATGTGTATTCTATACCTCTACAGTATCATTTATCTTGGAAGCTTGTATTGGGTTAAACAAAGAACACTCACCACATAGTATCCTGTGTGTTTAGGTAGCTATTATTCTTTCTGTTTTTCAGTAGAAGGACATATTCCTGTGTAATGATCTATCTTATTAATGACCTCAGGAAATAATTTCACGTTTCTGCAAAATATAACCATTTATTTTGTATTGGCAAATTCTGTTTCATTAAAAGTTATAGGATCCACAGCAACCTTAATTCTGTTGGAGTGGCCCAGGGGTTTAGAGCTGCTTCAAGTTTGCCATTAAAATTGTAATTAAAAATTGTAGCCCTGTTTGTCTATGTGAGTGCGTACAGAGAACCAAAGGTAAAGGAATCGGTATTTGAAGGGTTCCAGTTCTGGTCCCAGAAGCTGAACGAAAAAATGGATTTAGGTAAGTTTGTAACACAATAAAGACTGAAAGCCAGAGACTGTGAATTAGGGAACTCAGAAACTCTAATGCTATGCAGTAAATCTATGTGCCACTGTCTCCTTCTGTAGAAAGGGAGAGAAAGTTGCATAGAAATGACCCAGCAGCAAGATCTTGTAATCATAAAACAACAAAGGGTTGAAAGTATGTAGAGATTCTCAATCATCCAGGTCATGGTTGTCCCAAAGGTGCTTTTTCAGGAGGCAACTGGACTTTCTTTCTTTTTTTCTTTGAAGACATTTAGCTTCGCATTCAAGAAGCGTCTTCAGCTCTGACTGGATGGTGAAGAATGGAAAGATTTATATTCCTTGTAGACAGCTAGTCATTTACATCCCTTTAGAGGTTGTTGAAGCACTTGGAGGTTTATCTGTGTCCTCAGGGTCACCTGAGTAGTGGTAATGGTTCCTGTAGTCTGCAATTTTTCTGAAATCCGTTCATACTCCCACACCATTCGAAGGGTGTTCATCTCAAATTTCATAGCTAAAAGTCTGTAGAGATTCTCAGTCATCCAGGTCATGGTTGTCCCAAAGGTGCTTTTTCAGGAGGCAACTGGACTCCAAGCATTGTCTAATTCAGTGTTTCTTAACCTTGGTAACTTGAAGAAGTGTGGACTTCAATTCCAGAATTCTCCAGCCAGCATGTTGGGTGAGCAATTCAGTGAGTTGACGTTCACACATCTTCAAGCTGCCAAAGCTAAGAAGCAATGGTCTAATTACTAGCAATAGCTCTTTGTGCAATTCTCATCTTGAATGGTTTGTGAATTTTTTGAGTGGTGGCACACTGTTTTTCTGATTTTGCATAGCAATTGATTTATATTACGGAAAAGGTCAACAGGTTCATTCCTCATCCTGCTTTGTCAACCACCAACAATAAACCCCATCACTTTCCTGAAGGTGTATTATTGTCGATTCCTTCTGCACAAAAACAAAAGAAAAAAGAAAGCCAACCAATTTGGCAATGATAGTCTCCAAAGAATGGAATTTAATCATATTCAATTCTCAAACAATGAAGTTAGAGTACTTTAGAAAAAAAATCAGAACATACTTTGAAAATCTTTGCACTGATTTATATGAAATTTATGAGGTTTCATTCTTCTTAAGTCCCTAGACTGCCTGCAAATTGAATTGCTTTCTACTGGAAAATAAAAGAAGATGCTAAAATATGGGTAGAAGGAGCTCTGTTTTTCTGAATCTGGTTCCAGATTCTAGAATCAAATCAGGTCCATTTACTATTATAACAATCTGGACAGGATTGGCCATTTCTGAAACTGCAACTCAGGGCTCTAAACTGGATGAAATGGTCTTTCTAGTAAGTCATCTAGAGAAACCTGGGAACTACGTCAGAATGCTTTTCATAGATTACAGCTCGGCTTTTAACACCATTTTGGCAGACATCCTCATCGAAAAGCTGACTGACTTGAATTTCCCTTCTCTCACCTGTGATTGGATTAAAGACTTTCTGACGGACCAGTCACAAACAGTGAGAGTTGGGTCTTTCACATCCTCCTCCCTGAAGCTCAGCAGTGGCTCTCCTCAGGGCTGTGTGCTCAGTCCCTACCTGTACTCGTTGTACACATACGACTGCATATCTTCTAATCCATCTAACGTGATAATTAAGTTTACAGATGATACCACCGTACTGGGTCTTATTACAGGAGGAGACGAATTAGCATACAGAGAAGAAGTCCAGAAGTTATCCACATGGTACTCAGAAAACAACTTGCATCTAAACACCAGCAAGACAAAGGAGATGGTGTTAGACTTCCAGAAACAGAGAGAGGAACTTGTCCTACTCTACATCAAGGGGGGTTGTGTGGAGAGAGTCTCCTCTTTCAAATTTCTGGAAGTCCACCTTAGCCAAGATCTCACCTGGAAAAATAACACGATCCAGGTGGAACGACTGATGACTTCCTTTTACCGGTCTACGATAGAAAGCATCCTTACATATTGTGTTACGATATGGTATGCTGGCTTGTCAGCCACAGACAGGTATTACAGAGGGTGATGAGCACAGCACAAAAAATTATGGGCTGTCCCGTGACACCACTGGATGAAATCGCCACGACCCGCTGCCTCAACAGAGTGAGGAAAATCCTCAGGGATGATTCACACCCTGGTCAGAACTTCTTTACTCTCCTACCATCGGGCAGGAGATATAGAAGCATAGCCAACCGAACAAATAGGCTGAAAAATAGCTTTTATCCGTGGGCTGTCAGACTTCTGAACGCAACATAACACCACAATTAGGTTTAATATGATAGACTTGCAGGGCCAGCGCAACGTGCAACATGTTCATACCGATGTAATATAATACCGTGTTTCCCCGAAAATAAGACCCTGTCTTATATTTTTTTGAACCCTGAAATAAGCGCTTGGCCTTATTGCCATGCACTCAAAAGCCCGATTGGGCTTACTATCAGGGGATGTCTTATTTGGGGGGGAAACAGGGTATAATGTTACATACATATAGGTATATGGGAATGTGTGCTAGTTATTACTTATTTGGGTTTAGGGATTCTATTTCTTTCATTTATTGAGTTATTGAGATGTATTTTGTGTTTTGGGGGGGCTGCACCAAGGGAGGCTCATTCAATTTCATTGTTATGCATTGACAATAAAGGTTTGATTTGATTTGATTTGATTTATACTTAAAGATCCCAATAAATACTTCAATTCAAATTTTTCGTTGGGATCCAATGATCAAGTGCGGATGCAAGAAATGTGGAATCTATTTATTAGTTGATCATAGACTTTGTGTAACTAATTTAACATGTCAAGAGAATGAATATGAAAGCCATGACTCATAACTTTCTTTAGATGGACACGTACAGCCATATGTACAGTATGTATAGATTCTGGTCCTGAAAAAACACAATCACCATGAGGAAGTCATACTTGATGTGTTATTTAGCTTGATTTCCCTTTAAATAAGGCAAATCCAGTTGAACATTGGGGTAGAATCAATTTTAACAAACTAATAACTACCTCAGCTTCAAGTGGCACCCTTGCTGGATTAAACTAACAAGCTATTTAGTGCCTAATTCTGTTTCTCACACCAATCAAAAAGAAATCTCTCTCAAAAGCACATTTCTCTTTTCTTTTCTGGCAACAGGCCTAGACTGTGCAATCTTCTGCTCGGCATGGAACAGTTTTGACCAAGTCTACCAGCCAACTGTTCAATGCAGAAAACATAATGCCCTGTTGCAGAGTTTTTTAAAAAAATGAAACCAGAATGATAAGAGCTGTGATTTACTTCGATTATATCTGGAAGTTAGGACGAGGTGGAGTTACAGAGACTACTTGGCAACACATGTCTAAGCTGGAATGGTCAGACCTTCTCCAGACCAATTTATTTGGGGTGGGGGTGGGGTTATCTTAGTGCAGTGCTGGGTATCAGCAAAAAGTTGGGCTTCTCTTAACTGGGAAGCTCTGGAGGGGAGGGAAGTCAATGGTAGAATGCTAAAAAAAAAATAATGTCCCAAATGGTTGGGAACTGTGGGGTTCACAGGAGTCATCTTGTTTCTGGAGCAGGAGAGCACAACCTTTCCATCAGTATTAGCTCACCAGTTGCAATGGAAGAAGGCTTAGCTTTTGTTGTGTAGGGTCCAAGAGGATGATAGCAGGACCAATAGCCCAGACTCACAGATAAAAATTGAAGAATTGGCTAGCTTAAATAAGGACCAAGAGAGAGATACAGGCTGAAGGGAAGGAGCAAAACAATCATCCAAAGCCCAAAGGCTGGGAGCTGCTCTCCCCTCCAACTCCAATAGCACAGAAGAAGAAACCTTGTGGTTTCTCCAGTTAACTTGCAAACTAAAAAATGCTGTTCAATAAAGGCCAAATTACAGGGCTGCAGAAACCTGAATGGCAAAGGCCGAACAGTGCAGCCAATGAAGAAAACTGTTTTCTCACCGATGGGAAAGGGGCAGAAGAGTCATGACCCACAGTACCAACAACAAGAACATATCCCACTGGGGAAGCATGTACAGGAGGACAACACAGATTAAATGGCAGCAGTGATGTCATAGGTATATCACTAATCCTTAAAAGAACATTATAAGACAAAGGGAAAATGGAGCTATGGATTATAGAGAAGAATGCAGAATGGTTGCCTAGCCCTAGACGTCAATACCACCTGGTGCCAGTGACCATTCACAATGGAGAAGAACGAGAATTAACAGTGGAGGCAATGTCCCCAAAATGCTTTTTCAAAAGGCAACTGGACATTTTTTTCCCCCTTGAAGACATTTTACTTCTCATACAAGAAGCTTCTTCTGTTCTTGGATGAGAAGCAAAACATCCTCAAGGAAAAACAAAGAAAATCCAGTTGCCTTTTGAAAAAGCACCTTTGGGACAATCATCACTTGGATGATTGAGAATCTCCACAGACAAGCGGTGGCAATGATAGCATGGCTTTACACCAGCGGTGCCCAACCTTTCAGGCACCAGGGACCGGTTTCAAGGAAGACAATTCTTCCATGGACCATGTGTGTTCACACACAACCTAGATCCCATGCAGGTGCAGATTAGGCTTTGCTTGGTTGCTTGCTGCTTGTGCAGCCTGGTTCCTAACATTCCACACTTGGAATATTGTACCCAGTTTTGGTCACCCCTAATATAAAAAAGATGCTGAGACTCTAGAAAGAGAGCCGAGAAGAGCAACAAAAATGATTAGGGGACTGGAGGCTAAAACATATGAAGAACGGTTGCAGGAATTTCCCTTTGTCTAGTTTAATGAAAAGAAGAATTAAGGGTGACATGTTAGCAGTGTTCCAACATTTGAGGGGCTGCCACAAGGAAGAGGGGGGGGGTCAATCTATTCTCCAAAGCACCTGAAGGCAGGACAAGAAGCCATGGATAGAAACTAATCAAGGAGAGAAGCAACCTAGAACTAAGGAGAAATTTCCTGACAGTTAGAACAATTAGTCAGTGGAATGAGCTGCCTCCAGAAATTGTGGGTGCTCCAACACTGGAGGTTTTTAAGAAGTAGTTGGACAACCATTTGTCTGAAATGGTACCGGGTTTCCTGCTTGAAGAGGGGGTTCAGCTAGAAGACCTCCAAGGTCCCTTCCAACTCTATTATTCTGTACCAAAAGGACTGGAAGGAAGAGAGAGCAGGAGGTTGTAAGCTCCTTGAGGAAAAGACCTATGCAGTTTAGAAGTACTAGAGACGTTCAGTGGAACACATGCCTTCCAAAACCCTGAAGGATATTAAAGAAGACAACAATACAATGTTATCAAATTAGTTGTAGTGGAAATTTGTAGATGGAGAACAATCAAAGAAGAAGCTTTGATTTCCCCATTCACTTTTTGTGTTTCTATGAAGCTCTACTCTAATAATGCAATCCATTAAAAAATTCATTTCCTTATATTAGATACATAGGAAGCACCTATGCATCAACTTGAATAGGGAAGGAGCATGACTCATCCTAGTTAGTTCTCGGGTTCTAAAAACTGCCCTGTAAGATAGAACAATGCCGTTGCTATGGAGACAGAATTAAGCATGCTGGGACTTCTTCTTGACGAAGTTATGTTATGGAGTAAAGATAGAGAAAAATTAATTTATCCAACCACAAAATCATATTTTTACAGAAAATATTACTGGGATTCTATACTAATTACCAGATAATGCTGACCAGAAGACAATCATCCATTCATATTGCTGGCATTTGCAAACAACCGCTGGCAATTTGGATCCTAAACTGGGCATCCAGGAAAAGGCAACTTACAAGCCAGCCACGATCAGCAATTAAATGCGGTGAAGGGGAAAAAAAATCACATCCTGACTTATGCTCCTAAGTTCCTGTATTGGCTTGTAACCAGGCAAGAGGAAGATGGAACCAACCAACCAATCATGTCTGAATCCCCAGTATATTTTCAATTCATTCTTTTTCTGAGTGTACGACTCTGTTTCAAGACAGTTCCATCAAGGCGGTTTTCTCCACGACACGAGTTTCACTTCAAATCCCTTCAAAGTTGCCTGAGTAGCCCTTTAAGACAGGGGTCTCCAACCTTGGCAACTTTAAGACTTGTGGACTTCAACTCCCAGAACTCTGGGAGTTGAAGTCCACAAGTCTTAAAGTTGCCAAGGGTGGAGCCCCCTGCTTTAAGAAGCTTCAGAAGGTAACACAAGCTTGGAGAGAAGCACTTTTGGTGACACCATCAGTCTTCCCTCTTTTCAGTATTAGGATAAGAACAGGTAATATTTTTTCAGGTTATGGACTGCCTTCTCCTCTTTGACTATTTCCCTCATGAAGTCCTGCTGCGACATTCCTAGTGATTCAAGACGATAGGATCTAAACTTCTTTTGGTCTTTGTGGGTTTCAAAAATAATAGGCATGAAATAGCCATGAGTTTTGCCTAGCAAAAACAGAGCACCTAAAATTTCACCTTCAATTTAACGTGCATCTTCTCCCTCTCCCACCCCCCACAAAAAAACCCCCAAAACATGCAGACAGAAATCTATCCCTTCTCTATCGCAACATCTGCCCTCTCTCCTTTTCTTCCTCCAGCCCTTGGGTTAGAGTTGGTGGTGTATTTGTGTGTTTTTTTACTGGATGCTTTTTCTTCTGGTGTGTGGGTGATGTTTTGTTGTTGTTCAAATTGTATTGCCTGATTGGTTTTTCCTGTACATTCTCCAGAGACATTATAGAGTTGGGTGGCCTTATAAATTCCTTAAACAAACAAACAAACAAACAAACAAACAAACAAACAAACAAACAAACAAACAAACCAGCCATTTTGCTGCAGAATTTGAGTTATAATTTACATTTTATCAAACTGGAAATAAACAAGTCACATGTTCTTCAAAGAATCAAAATGTGAAACGGAAGGCCATTTAACAAAAATATGTAATATGTCCCTAAGAGAAGCATCAGAGGACTGGGAAATATGAAGTGTAAAACCAATTTAAGAAGAATTATGAGAAGTTAGTTTAATTTGTATTCTGTATGCATTAGGGGAAAATATTATTAACAATAAGCACATAAATAAGTCTTCTTGAAGAAAGGGCTTAATATGGCTATTGTAGAAATTCTCACACCAAACTTTAACAAAGTCAACAAACTCAGATTTACTTGATTTTTATCAAAACTTTTGGGACAAAATTAGGAATTTCAGGTAAGGAAATAATCCTTTCTGTAGGTTAATAAAGAGGGGAAAACAAAATTAAACAGTTTTCACAGAAAACAAATTATTAACCCCTGGATTCAGAGGCGAGCAGTGCTTTGCTCCAGATATAGATGATACCAAGTTATTTAGGAAGTTTGAGAAAAAAAAATCAACCAAGAAATCTCCAAGCTCTAGCAGAAGTTGTCCAAATTTGAGAAATGGATATTAAAATGGCAATAACTGCAACACTGCTGAAGACCACTACAACATTTTCTTACGTCAAGTCAAAAGAGTCATTAAACTATACGTACCACTAATAATTCCCAAAAACAGAAAAAACAAACTACCCACAACAATAAGGAAGCTTCAAGCTAAAAAAAAATCTCTCTGGCGAAAAAACAAAACGGGCCACATAACCAACTACAAAAACCGATACAAAAACTTATGCAAACAAATAAAGACTGAATGCACAAATTATCATATCAAACAAGAGGAAAACCTCCTGCGCACAAAATCCAACCGGGCATTCTACAATTTCGTAAACAACAAACTTAAAGAGACGAGAACCATCCCACCCCTAAAAGGACCTAACAATAAAGACTGTAATGATGAAACCGTTAAAGCCAACCTCTTTAACACATTCTTTGGCTCCGTCTTTGTAAACAGCAACAACTCATGTCCAATATTTCCTAGTTGAACTACAAACAACTACAATGATCTAATACACACCGACTTTACAGAAGACAATGTTAGAAAGGCTCTACACAACCTAAAACCATCTCTCTCCATTGGACCAGATGGACTATGTGCTTACTTCTTAAAAAAACTTTCCACTGCCCTATCAGAACCTCTAAGCATAATTTTCGATATATCTTTCAGGACCAGCTCCCTACCCAACCTATGGTCACTAGCCACGGTCATCCCTATCTTCAAAAAGGGAGGCCCTAGCCTAGTTGAAAATTACAGACCAATCTCTTTATGTTGCGCCACCTGCAAAGTCATGGAATCAATCATTAACCAATCCATTAC
>QLTV01004118.1:599843-611674 GCA_003457575.1 Thermophis baileyi | reverse complement strand
CTCTTTCTCTCTCTCTCTCTCTCTCTGTCTCTCTCTCTGTCTCTCTCTCTGTCTCTCTCTCTCTCTCTCTCTCTCTCTCTCTCTTTCTTTCTCTCTCTCTCTCTCTCTCTCTTTCTCTCTCTCTCTCTTAGTTTCTTTCTTTCCCACCTTCCTTCCTCTCTCTCGCTTTCCTTCCTTTCTTCCTTTCTTCCTTCTTCTTCCTTCTTCCTCCTTCCTTCCTTCCTTCCTTCCTTCCTTCCTTCCTTCCTTCCTTCCTTCCTTCCTTCCTTCCTTTCTTTTTTTTTTTCTTTCTTTTAAATAGCTGGGTAGAATTTTTTTAAAAAAATATTTTAATGTTCTTATATTCTTTTTTTTCTTTCTTTCTTTCTTTCTTTCTTTCTTTCTTTCTTTCTTTCTTTCTTTCTTTCTTTCTTTCTTCACATTTGCTACTTTACTATTTTTCATACTGGAGGAAAAATATTGTCAATTAATCCCCCAGTTTCAAGTGCACCTATCTTTAGCAGCATTAAGTTTAATAGGCCTTTACTTCTTTACTGTCGCTATAGGCCTTGTCATTAGCCCCATTAAAAGCAGCATGGCTCGTTTCGTATTAAGAGAATTGTTTTAAGTTATTAAGGTTCTTCACGTGTGTTTGATTAAGCAAGCAAATACACAGCCATGGATCCGAATTTCGTATGTTTATGGATCAAAGGAAGAGCAGGACGATTTCTTACATTTATGAAAGCACGAGCCAATCCAATGCCTGAAATATTTATAGAGGAAGAGCTTGACTTACAATCACAATCAGAAACTTTTTTTAATTATGGTTGTCAAGTGAATCCTTGCAGTTGTTAAGTGAATCACGCAGTCATTAAGAAAACGCTGCTTCCCTCATTGACTTTGCTTCTCAGAAGCCATCTGGGAAGGATGCAGATTTGTGATCACATGACCTCAAGATTCTGAGAAAGTTGTACATACCAAGCCGGTTGTCATGCCCCTGTCAAAGCCTGAATCTGCGGAGGAAGATGAGCCAGAACTGGAGCCGACAGAGATCGAGGGGGCGGATTCATTGGCTTGGGAGGAAAATGGGGAAGAGCAGGCCCAGTCTGGCCAGGGCCTTTCAGGATTGGGATGGCTTGTAGGCAGGGAGGAAGGGGGGAAGGATGACCAAGAGAGGCTAAGCAGTGAACATGAGAGACAGAGCTCAGTCGATGAGCAAGGACCACCCCCTCCTGATCCTCAAGCACGGAGAGTGGAGAGTAGGCGAGAACAGTGCAGACTGACCCGACTACTCGGGAGGAGAGCACCCTGCCCCTCTTCACCTGGGGACTGAGACTTAAGGAGACGCTGTGGGGAGGGGTATTTGTCGGGAACAAACACTGAATTCATGGAGTGTTGAATGCCGACGTTTGAACTTTCCTGGATTCCTTGCATTCTTTCTGGATTACTTGCCTTGCTCCTTTGCTTCCTGGACTCCTCGACTTGCCCTGCTGGATTTCTTGCTTTGCAGCCATGGTGTTCACAGCGTTGGGCTGGACTATCTTCAGCCAGAGGCTGCTTGAGGTGTGTGTGTATGTGTGTGTGTGTGATCACTTTGCTCTGGAACTTGCCAGAAATGTGGAAGTGTTTTGGGGAAATTTGGAACAATAAAGGGGCGGTTTGAACTGCCAGTTGCCTATGTTACCTCTGTGCCATGTCCCGGGTCATCACACTGGTGGCAAAGTGCCTGAATTCTAATCACATGACTGTGGGGATGCTGCAATGATTGTAAGTGTGAGGACCAGTCATAAGTCACTCTTTTCAGTGCTGTTATAACTTCAAATGGTTGTTAGACGAATACAGGTAGTCCTCAACTTACAACAGCTCATTTAGTGACTGTCCAAAGTTACAACAGCACTGAAAAATATGACATGACCCTTTTTCACAGTTATGACCTTTGCAGCCTCCCCATGATCATGTAATCAAAATTCAGATGCTTGGCCACTGGTTCATATTTATGACCTTTGCTGTGTCATTATTGCTGTGTCCCCCTTTTGCGACCTTCTGACGAGCAAAGTCAACGGGGAAGCCAGATTCACTTAACAACCGGGTTACCAACTTTTCAACTACAGCGATTCACTTAACAAGTGTGGCAAGAAAGGTAATAAAATGGGGCAACACTCACTTATCAAATGTCTCACTTAACAACAGAAATTTTGGGCTCAATTGTGGTCGTAAGTCAAGGACTACCTGTAGTTATAAGTCGAGGACTAACTGTACTTGGAAAAGCCAAGCATATTTGGTTCTTTTAAGAATTATAATGAAATGAAAGCAGTAATAGAACTATATAGCTCTTCTGTGATGTTGCTTGGTCACCATTCTATATTTATATTACGGGGAGAGGAGCATTTTGAATTCCTCGTGAGTGGAGTATAAAAGCATGTTTATCCCTAGCCTGATATATATTCAAGCGCATCCGTTTACTTCGTTATTTATTATTTATTAATAAGGTTGATAGGGCTACCCAATTCTAACAGCATGATTCTGGCTGGTGTGTACCATAAAAAACAAACAAACAATAAACTACCACCTCCACCACCATATAAATTTGAACATATACAATATATAAATATAAAATGATAACTAAGCAACATAATGTAAGAGCCAAAAGTCGACTCGCTCCACTGGCCCCTAATGCTTGGGGGAAAGGCCAGGTCTTCACACTTTTCCTAAAGGCAAGCAGAGTTCAATGAAAACAGGTGCTTAATTTCATAGGAGCCGTGGTGGTTAGAATCCAGTACTTCAGGCTACTTCTGCTGACTGCCGGCTGCCAGCAGTTCGACAGTTCAAGTCTCACGGTTGACTCAGCCTTCCATCCTTCCGAGGTCGGTAAAATGAGGACCCAGATTGTTAGGGGCAATAGGCTGACTCTGTAAACCGCTTAGAGAGGGCTGTAAAGCACTGTGAAGCGGTATATAAGTCTAAGTGCTATTGCTGTACACTTGGAGACAAAGCCACGATAAAGCAGAGAGTAGATGGCAGAAATACTCTTCCACTCACCTCTGCATCAGCTTCGCTGGTAAGAATCATCCAAAGAATAATTGCAAGTACAGACCCTTGCTTCATATATATGACATCTCTCTGCAGATGTTAAATATTGTGTGGCCTTTCAAACAGAGTATTACAATCCTACATCTCTTTGTATTCTCCCCTTTTTCATCTGGGAGCTGTTGTCAGCCTTTTAAGGTAGTCCAGATCAGGAAACAAAAACAAAGAATACTAGCGCAATCTTATTGTAAGGTTGGCACCATCAAAGCTAACACCAGTCAGAGCATAGAACAACTCAAAGAAGTAGTGCAAGCTTGGAAGATGTGGAGAGACCTGGCCCATAGAATCATCAAGAGTTGGCAATGACTGAATGGATAATCTCCTCCTCCTCCTCCTCCTCCTCCTCCTCCTCCTCCTCCTCCTCCTCCTCATCATCATCATCATCATCACAGTAAGTTTACAGTAACAGAATCTTGCAAGTCTGAAAGCGCTTCCCCCTCCCTGCCTTTATGTTCCAGAGAATTAGGAGGGGTCAATTGTGAGATACTTTCTCCTTCCCCATTCCTGCTTTGGATTCAGACAGCTCTTATCAGGCCATTGCCTAGGCTGCAGCCCTTCCTCCAGTCTCCCAAGGTTATTCTCACAGCCCATTACAGGTATAAAATAAAAACAGCACTGTATTTGTCTCATTGCCTACAAATTTCCCTGTAAATGTAGACTTTCCAAGTTACAGAGGACCATGCCTTAACAGGCTTCCTGACTTTACCCTCCAAAATATCCTACAGATGATCCAGTCACATTCCTGCTTCAGAAAGTTAATTCTGGCATGGAGAAAAAACATTGCTGGTGGAAAGGATAAACTACTGAATATATTCCCACTGCCTTCCATGCTGACAACTGACAAATATCTGCAGGATATTAATGACACTGTTGAGGGTGGGATTAGGCAAAGGAAGAGCCAATTAAATTATGAAGAACATTTTCTTCCCTATTTAAAGGAGCTTATAGTGGACTACAGAAGGAATAGATCAGACATCCAGCCCTTGCTTATCAATGGAGACCGAGTGGAGCAAGTGGCCAGTTTTAAGTTTCTGGGTGTTATCATAAAAGAGGACCTGACCTGGGGCACTCACATTGCAGCACTGGTCAAAAGGGCCCAGCAGAGATTATACTACCTGAGACTTCTCAGGAAACAACAACTGAATGAAAAACTGCTGGTGACCTTCTACCGCTGCACCATAGAGAGTATTTTAACTTACTGTGTATGGTTTGCCAATTGCACAGTGGCAGATAGGACAGCACTCCAGAGGGTTAACGTCATTGCCCAGAGGATCATTGGTTGTCCTCTCCCCTCTTTGGAAGAGCTTTCCTTTGCCTTAAGAAAGTTCAAAACATTCTTAAAGATCCATCTCATCCTGGGCACCCTTTTTTTGAACTATTACCATCTGGCAGACAGTACAGGATAATAAAAACAAGGACAAATGGGCTGAAAGACAGCTTCTATCCCAGGGCAATAACCATATGGAATTCTACGGTATAGTGCCAATATCGGGTTTTCAATTAGGATAATAAAATAGGCTGAAAAACAGTTTCTATCCCAGGGCAATAACTATATTGAATTCTATGGTATAGTGCAATAGCGGGTTTTCAATTTCAATTATACAGAATGTAAAGGATGTATGTTTGTGTTTTTATTTTTATAGTTACAATGTACACTGAAGACGGCATTTAATTTTGTTGTACCATGTGCAATGACAATAAAGTAAACTAAACTAAACTAAACTAAACTAAACTAAACTAAACTAAACTAAACTAAACTAAACTAAACTAAACTAAACTAAACTAAACTAAACTAAACTAAAGTTAAAACATATTTAGGAGGACAATGTTTGCAGTAATCAGCTTAAGCATGCATAACTTTGTGTAGGGTTCTAGTCATTCCTTGGGAATATAGAAGAAAGACACATTTAACCAACAGCTTTGAATACTGTCACTCAGCAGGAAAAAGATGTGGTGATAGAAAAGGAATTTTCTGTCCCCAGGCTGTCAATAATGAATTTATTATTTACACTATCACACTCCTGCTTACCAACTTCCAAGAGTTTGTTTACATTCTGATCCTGTGTTCAGCAACCATCTTAACATCTTGATGACCTTCGTCAGTCTATCACTATCCTGGCATCAAATAGGGTAAGAATATCATCAAATATGTGCATGTATTAAGGCAGATAGCTTCAAGACAAGGAAGGCATAGGGACAGGGGGCAAATCTCAGGGGGAAACTATAAGAAGGGGAAGATGGCTTTTAAAAATGGGTACCAGATCTTTAAGAACCATCATCCTTGCACCGCTTTTCTTGGAACCAATGGTTGCATGCTATGCTAAAATGAGCGTTGCTAATTAAAACACAAAGAAATTGGCAGCAAGTTCTTAGTCACCACATCACCATACCAGTTTTACAGCTGAACACCTGGTAAAATAACTTGAAATACCTTTCAGTTGAAGTTGAAGCAAGATACAAATAACTATTTTATCAGACTCTGAATTAATTATGGATTCTCAGGGGAAAAAAACATCTGTCGTATATTGATAAGCTGTGCAATGATGGATGATTATAAAGAATCCTCACTCCTCTGAAGCTACCATTGATGGAAGGAAGGGCTGATTTCCTGACCCCGCAGAAGCTGCTTTCTACATACAAGTATGGTCAGGATAAAGAGGGAGGGTTGGAGGGAGCTAGCATATTTCTCATTGTGCCTTTTTTGCAGGTTAAATTATATGCAAGGGGAAGGTCTAAAGAGGATTTGTGTTTCAGTTCCATCTGAAGTCAGGTTAATGGCAGGTAAAGGTAAAGGTTCCCTTACACATACTTGCTAGTCGTTCCTGACTCTAGGGGGCAGTGCTCATCTCCGTTTCTAAGCCGAAGAGCCAGCGCTGTCTGAAGACGTCTCCGTGGTTATGTGGCCGGCATGACTAAACCAGAGGTGGGTTGCTGCCGGTTCGGACCGGCTCTATAGAACCGGTAGCAGGAATTTCCCCCCGCTCGCCGAACTGGCAGCGATGGCCGGCTGGACACGCCCCCGAACCGGCTCTCTTGGCGGCGCCTATGGCGGCGCCATTTTGGTTTTTTGCTTCTGCGCACGCACAGAAGCTTGGTTTTTAGCGCTGTGCATGCGCGCGTGTGCCCACACGGCGCGTGAGGAAGCGAACCGGCAGCGAGGTAAGTTAGAACCCACCCCTGGACCAAACGCCGAAGGCGCACGGAACGCTGTTACCTTCCCACCAAGGTGGTCCCTATTTTTCTACTTGCATTTTTTATGTGCTTTCGAACTGCTAGGTTGGCAGAAGCTGGGACAAGTAACGGGAGCTCACTCCGTTACACGGCGCTAGGGATTCGAACCACTGAACTGCCGACCTTCTGATCGACAAACTCAGCGTCTTAGCCACCGAGCCACCGCGTCCCTTCTAATGGCAGCTACATTCCCTAAATTTCCATTCAAGCTCCTAAGTCTCTCCATTTTAATTTAACCGTGCGCACGTAATGATTTTCAGATTTCAGCTCTTCTCTGAGCTGTCTTCTGTGTCTTTGGAAACACTTTCTTCTCAGCCAAAGTGCTTCAATCATGGGCGTTTCAGATTATAAAATCCTTGCTCGGGTTGGATTTAAAAACTGCTTTTCAATTTATTTATTTTTGCCAGAATTGTGAAGCTCAAAAGACAACATACAAACAATAGTGTAGGTATCTATGTGTAGAAAATGTAATAATGGTGTAGAAATTTTCTGCTAACATCTTCTTTTGGTAAGAAGAACTTGTCAAGCTTGCCTAGAGTCCTGGGTATTCCTTAATAATCTCTGAGGCCTAACTTTGTTGAGCTCCAGTCTTCCAAGGTCAAGACATGTGTTGTCACCTGCTCAGACAGAACTTATCAAAACAATACAATAAATTGGAGGAATACATACATGATGTAAAGTGGCAGAAACAGTAAAGCAAAAGGGAAAAGCATTTTTATATAAGAATTTGTTATATTACAATGAAGAGTAAAATATATAAAAACAGAAATAATAAAGAAATACGAAAGAAGGAAACACTGTTAGGGGTGCAGAAAAGGAAAACCAAAGGGAAAAAATAAATAAAAAGAAGTAACGTCTGACTTTCTTTGGTATAGATACAACTATAGCATACAGTAAACTCTTACTTAAGATTAACTATAACACAGTTTTTTTTCCAAAATCATAAATAGTTTTGATTGTCAAATGCCAAAATTAAAGTTTCATTTCTTTTAGTTTCAAGCAAAAATAAATAAATAAATCCCAAACTGCTTTTCAAGTAGAAACAAAACTAGGTAGCGTGTTTTCTTAATCAAAGTAGTTAATTTCACTATTTCCATCAACTTCATTAATTTCACCATCCATTCTTTTAATTTGAAAATCTGAAAATAATGAAACCATCTTTACTGTAAAATAAAAGGAGAGCCAGCGGGGAACCAAATGTAGTCCATGGGAGCATCAGATTCCACATCAGGGCCTCACAGAGAACGCCCTGTATGTATCATGTAGATGACTGTACTCTGAAATAATGGTGGCCTTAAATCTATTTTGAGATACCATTTTAGGAGCACAAACAATGAAATGAAATGAAGAGGAAGAGAAGAACTAAGCCAAACCTTGTTAATCTTCAGGGAGAGTTTAAAGACCCGGACGTTCCTGTGGACATTTGGGCTAAGATATCAGATAAGCCCATCCTGCATGATGTAATTGTTGTGACCCACCAGCTGCCAGCAGAGCTGGCGGCAGACTCGGACAATGAGGAGGTTGGGGAGGAACTTGGGCTAGTCCGGGAGTCTGGGGAAGGCTCTGATGGATGCTCTGCATTGGAAGCAGAGATAGAGCCCGGGCCAGCTGACATTTCCCATCTGCCTTCAGAGTCAGAGATAAGTGGGGAGGACAAACAGCTGGGGCCTGTTCCAGATGCGCGCATGTGCAGAGCTGTTAGGAGAGGAGAACAACTGAGGACAAGGAGCCGACTCGGGAAGAAAGGCACACGTGGACACTGAATGGACCCTCCCTGGCTGGGGAATAAATAGGAGGAAAGGGGAGGGGTGGTTGCAGGAGACAACTGTTCGGATTTCTTTCGGAAGATTTGCTTAACGTGGTTCGTGCCTCAGAGACTGCTTGCCAGAACTTAATTTACAGCTTTGCAACTGGAAGCTCCTGGCCTGGCAAGTATCCCAAGGAACTGATAAGGTCTGTTACTGCAATTAACCCTTTGAAGGATTATTGCCTGGACTTTTCAGTGTGTGAATGCCAGTAATTCACAGGAGTTAAATAAAGTGGGGGTTTTCAGAATAAGGAGTCTGTTTCTTGGTTCTGCTAAGGCTGGGTCAGAACAGTAATATAGCTTGGTGAGCTCTAACTATGGATTTGGTTGCTATTCTTTCATTTTTTTTTAAGTTGTAATTCTGTTTTTAGTTGAGTTTCATTTTTGTGCATTGAGTGACCACAAAAATCCAATAGATAGATAGGTAGATAGAGACTGATTACAAGGGAAAAAAAACAGAGGCAGAACCTGGAGGCAGAGTCAAAAGAGGAATCAGCCTAGAGTCTCTATGTAGCCACAAATGGACTAAGTACAACTCCCTAATCGTTAATTGAATAGATTCCTATGCACAGGCATCAGCAATAAATCAGTTTAATTGGAACTTCATGTGTTGTCCCGGTCTTTCACGCCTGACAGCTGCTGAAGATTTTAATGGCTATGTTTTTAGACAAAGTATCATTTCTCTAAAGAGACAAGAGGTGAATGTTTTAAGACTGGCTGAGTGATTTCTCTGACTGCTTGTGTGCAGATCTGCTGATATTATAATTGGAGTCTATGATGGTTCAAGTCACATTTTCTGCTCTTGTCCTGGGTAGGTATCAGAAAGGCCAAATGAGGATGCTGCTGTAATTCAAAGAAGAAGAAGAAAAAAAAAAAACACGGGCCTCAGTTGCCACAAGGCCCCTTTGCACTTGTTGCCAATTTCTTTTCAGAAGACTGCTCTCCCAGTCACAATCTGATTCATCACCTTTTTTTTTTATTTATATTTTGCTGCCCTCATTAATTCCTGATGATAACCTTCTCAATTGACAGGCTGAGGCGCTGTGTCAGATTAAATGTTACACACAAATAAGTAGCTAATGGCAGATCTAAAAAAGCTGCAGCCGTCCTGGTTTCCCCCCTCCCCTTTCCCTGATTATAAAGATATCTGCATAATGTATGAACTCAAGCATTATTGCTGTTAAATAATGCACAAATATTCTCCCATCTGCAATGCATCCTATGTCCTCATCATGAATCATTCTGAGTGTATCATTCAGCTGGTTCTGTTTTCTCCCCTCTATTGCAAAACGAAGTTAGTACTCCACATAGATAAGCATTTGGCTCGGCGAGGTCGCTTCACCAGAAGCTGGCTAAAACTCCAAACTGGAAATGAAGGCTGCATTATTAAATGAGCCAAGTTGTCCTCTTTTCAGAATGCATTACCATCAAAATACAACATTTAGCATTCCAAAAATGTCAAAAAGGGACAGAGGTTCATCCCTGAACGCATCATTATCTGCCAAGACTGAAGTGGAAAGAAACTAACATTTTTGTAACGGGGGGGTCAAAGCCAAAGAAAGTTGCTCACGTACCAATATTTTAAATATATTCCTCTGAAGGCTGACGCAGTGAGGTTCTGACCTACATCAAAAGCAACGAAGACAATCTGATCTCTTCTGATTTCAAGACTTAGTTGTGTACCCCAGATTAAGGCCAAGGATTGCTTTTTTTTTTTTAATGCTTCTTTTCCCCTGGATTACCATTAGGCTCTAATTAGGCATTTTGCTATCTTCACCAGTTCTGCAATAAAGCTAGAAAGAGAATCTCTGGGACAGAACAACAGCAATCGTTATCAAAACAATGTCAGTGATTAAACGGGTGCAGGTTGTATATTAAATTTCGCCCCGCTGAGCTTTGAGTTCAATAAAGAATAGTGGGGCAAGGAGAATAGTTGTGGCACGACAGCCCAAAGATAGCCAAGTAATATTTAGTTGTGCCTATTAAAGCTTTGATATCAGAACAGAGGCACCAGTACAAGGAGTGGGTATCAAAGAGAAGCAAATGGTAAGAGCAGCATCATGTTGTCCTGACACAAGCTCCAGCCCTTTTGTATGTGTGTTGTGACATCGCACCCAAAACAAAAGGGAGGAAGCTAGGATCTCAGTGGTGTGATGCGGCTTTTGTCAGGTTGATGAAAGCTTCAGATCAGGGGTGAAATGCTACTGGTTCGGCCTGGTCTGGGCGTACCGGTAGCAGCGGCCGCCGGTGGTTTGGAGAATCGGTAGCAGCGGCAGCGCGAGGCTCCGCCCACCCAACCTGACATCGCCATTTTCTTGTTTTTAACCCTCTGCGCATGCGCAAAGCATTCTGCATATGCGCAGAGGGTGAAAAAGTGTGTGTGATGGGGGGACGCGCATGCTTCCAAACCAGTAGGGAAGGTAAGTAGATTTCACCGCTGCTTCAGATCCTTCAGGCACCTTTGGGTCAACCTTACATGCTAGTTGAGAAAATCTGCAGGAATCTCTTCTTCTTGACAGTGGTGGGATTCTGCTTTTCTAACCACAGCTAGGTCTCCAACGATCATGGATTGTTTACAGATTGATCTCCTGCAATTTAATATTGTGAACGACAGGTACAGAAGCTTTGCATATCCCAGTTCCAAAGTCTTTTCTCATTAGCAATTCTTAGGAGAATCTGGGTTATACAGGTAGTCCTTGACTTACAACTATTCATTTCGTGGCCATTCCAAGTTACAACGGCACTGAAAAAAGTGACTTATGACCATTTTTCACACTTAACAACCATTGCAGCATTCCCCAGGGTCATGTGATCAAAATTCAGGTGCTTGGCAGGGGTGGGTTCCTCCCGGTTTGGACCGGTTCGCCCGAACCAGTAGCAACCCGCTGGTGACGTCACGATGACATCACCGAACCGGATCGGTCGGTGCCGGTCCGTGGGGGCCGCCATCTTTTTTTAAAAAAAATTTAATTTATTTTTTTCCTTCTGAGCATGCGCAGAAGCCGACTTCTGGCACTGTGCATGTGGTCGCCATCTTTTTTTCAGCTTTGGTTTTTGTTTTGTTTTTTATTTTATTTTTGTTACTGCGCATGCGAGGCACGCCCACGCAGCGCGGGAGGGAGCGAACCGGCAGCGAGGTAAGTTGGAACCCACCCCTGGTGCTTGGCAACTGGCATTTATTTGTGACAATTGCAGTTTCCTGGGGTTATGTGATCACTTTTTGCAACCTTCTGGCAAGCAAAATCAATGCGGAAATCAGATTCATTTAACATCCGCATTACTAACTTAACAAGTTAACAACTGCAGCGATTCACTTAACATGTTGTAAAATGGGGCGAAACTCATTTAACAACTGTCTCGCTTAGCAACAGAAATGTTGGGCTCAATTGTAGTCATAAGTCAAGGACTACCTATATCAGGATCCTGGGTGTCTTCCCTATTCTCTGTATTTTGGGCCTGGCTGTTGCTTTGTGGCACCCAAAAGAATAGATAAAAGGGTAAGTACATCATGATCTGGGCATAATACCAAGTCAGTATTCATGCAGATGGGTGAAATAAAATGTATTGTCAAGCTGTAATACTTAATCAGTTATGGTAGGAAGTCATTGATGGTTCCATATGAGCTGTCCAAACCTGATAACTACTGATAGCCATTGCAGACAGTATTGATCTTCACCAAGAGTGGATTTAGGTCACTCCAAGTATTGGTAGAGTTTAGTTTAGTTTG
>QLTV01004118.1:566660-577392 GCA_003457575.1 Thermophis baileyi | reverse complement strand
ATTCTGACTATCTTCTTTACTTCCCCCTGTTATTGGTATCATTATGCTTCATCGCACTGTCAGCCAGGTGTTCAGACTGGATTTGACATTTTTGTCTACCTATCAAGTCCTTTCTCTTTGTTGCTTTGCATGTACACTGAGTGCTTCTGTACCAGAGACAAATTCCTTGTGTGTCCAATCACATATGGCCAATAAAATTCTATTCTATTCTAAAGTTTCATCCTTCATTCTTTCATTATTCAGTGTTTCAATGTACACTTCTAGTACCAATCACAATCATTTAAACATATAGAGTAAATCTATTCATGTTCTTTCCAATCATCCAATCTGTGTGATTTTACTATTAATACACGTTTACATTAAAATATATTCTTTCATTATCTAATCACCCATTGTTTAATTTTATCATTTCACTGCTAATCATTATATTATATTATATTATATTATATTATTATATTATATTATTTTCACTATTTACATTCAACGGATATGAGGACAATATGCATTCTTCCCTCACTCCATTTCTATTGTGATTCTTTCTGTTTCAGCACATTCAGTTCTTATAGTAGCTTGTTATTCACTATAAAAATAATTCAGGAGGATTATCAGCTGTTCTGGCCTGGCTACAGTCAATAAAGCAGAAATAAACTTCCTTCTTAAAATCTCACGTTCTCCTTTTCTCTCTCTCTCCATTGTCCATCTTATAGTGTCTGCTTGATTTGTATCTCTTTCTTTTGGAAACCTGCCTATTCATTCAATATTCCCCCTCCCTCCCCATGTGTGGTTTTGTTTTCCTTCATAAGATTGGAAGCACCTTTTTGCATGCATGAAGAATTAGTGCAATGGTTTGGTAACTGGCAGTCTCTGGACCAGCAAGTCTTGTTCTGTATTCGTTGGTGCAGAGTTGTTAGCATGAATTGTTTCTCCTCCTGCAGCTTTAAACAATTCAGTCTTTCTTTTTATCTGCATCTAGTGCTTGTCTATTTCCTCTCGTACCTCACTCATGGGGGGAAATCCTCAATGTATTTTCTTTCCACAAATGTATCTGTCATTCTAGGCTTCCTTTAACCTCATTTACTTCTCTTAAATCTCTCCTTTGATTAATCTTGAATGGTCTTACCTTATTTAAATTTCCTTGTGATGTCTTTGATCTACTGAAAAGACTTTCAGTTCTCTTTTCTTTTGGTATTTCCTTCTATTTGTTAGCATTCTGGATTGACACACCTCTGTTTATCCTTTCTTGCTTGATGCTGGAAAGTGGTGTTTACTTCCTGTGCATCTTTCATCCTCCATCTTATTCTGGACCTCATATAGCTTGATCTGAAAGCTGTATGGATCTTTTCCTCTTTGAAATGTTGGTTTCTTAGGTTTTTTTTTTATCTCTTTCCATAGTATCTCAACTTCTTTTCTGTATACAGTAATGGACTACATCTGATTTTTATGTTGACCTTATATTCTGACTATACGGCCTACAGGTCAGATCTTGCTGGAGCGACTTTAATTTTTAAAGTTTAACTCATATATATTCAAGACCAAGAACTCCTAGCTTGGTTCCACAGTCTGCATCTTGAAGTGTCCTGGCTGAATTAATTGCATTCCTCCATCTTCTGTCTCTTGCTATATGACCAGTTTTATTCTGAAGAGGTGCATCTGGTGATAGCCATGCATAGAGTCTGTGCGTATGCTGCTCGAAACAGGTGTTAGCAATTCTGTTTTCAAACTCTATTAACCTATGTCCTGCCTAATTGATTCAATTTAATTCAAATCTTCCTGTTCCTCCACTTTTCCAACTTCTGCATTCCAAACATCCATTATTAGTAGTACATCCTTTCTGGGATACTGCATTTAACAGTTCTAGCAATTTGTTATAAAACTTGCCTATGACTTCTGCCAATAACTCTGTAGTAGGAGCTTCTACATTAATAACATGATATTTACTACATATCTACTAATTGCAATAGCTGCAATCTTGTTGTTTCTTGGGTTAGAATGATAAATAGCAATGCCAAAATACACACTCATAAACACATCACCAATTGTTTTATGTTTTGAAATAGCTCCCTTTTAGTTCCTTTCACTTAGCCCTATTAATACAATTGGAATATAGCATCGCCATCACCCTAAAATCTGCTTGCAGTATGTCCAGATTGTTGGCTGCAAATGGAAAGAAAAGAAAGAATGGTAAGCAGAAGAAAACCATACCTCTTTCCTTCCCTTTACTGTTGAGACAGTCTGAGTAATAAATTAAGTTCTTCAACTACCCTAAGCTGCTGAAATGGTTTTCATGGATCTTTGTTCAAAGTTTCAAGCAGCCACTAAGTGACTATATATAATTCCTGAGAGGCTACCCTCTTAGTAAGCTCAAGAGGGTCAACAGCAGGAAGAATTTTGCAGCATTTTATGTCTCAATGTGTAGGAGCCGAGGTGGCGCAGTGGTTAGAGTGCAGCACTGCAGGCTACTTCAGCTGACTGCTAGCTGCAGTTCGGCGGTTCAAATCTCACCAGCTCAAGGTTGACTCAGCCTTCCATCCTTCTGAGGTGGGTAAAATGAGGACCCAGATTGTTGGGGGCAATATGCTAACTCTGTAAACCGCTTAGAGAGGGCTGTAAAGCACTATGAAGCGGTATATAAGTCTAAGTGTTATTATTATTATTATAGGAAGAGTTTTGATATAAATTACTTTATTTAACAAAATGTCCCGTGAAGTGCCCTACATGATTTGTACAATAAACAGTCATCTAAACTAGAAAGTTATTTGGGAGACTAGTATGTTAAGCATGGCTTGCAATTAAGAACAAGAAAGGAGGAAGAGGAGCAGGAGGAGGAGGGTATGCATGATGGAAGAGGCTTTTATCTTATCAATCAATTGTTTAGCTTAGTAGGAGAATATTTGCTTTGAATACAGAAAATTTCTAACCTCTGGCATACACAATTAATAATAGATCTTAAATTATAAGAAAATCCTATGCATGTTTACTCAGCAATATATCCTTAGTGTATGTCAATCTTCCATGTCAATTGTCCACAACATCCCAATTTTAAAGCCATGCCAGCTCCATCATCAGTCAGAATAGTCATTCTTAAAACCACTATCCATAATATATTGTTTCCATTATTGTGAACTAACTTTTGCTCATAATTCAAATTGTCTCAAGGCAGCACCCAAGACACGACTGTGGCAGAGGTGGGCTCCTCCCAGTTTGCACCGGTTCTATAGAACCGGTAGCAAACCGCTGGTGTCGTCATGGAGCCGGTTCTGTTGGTGCCGGTCCGTGGACGCCGGCATCTTTTTTTAAAATTTTATTTTATTTTATTTTATTGAATTTTTTGCTATTTTTTCTTCTTCTGCGCATGTGCAGAAGCCGAGTCCCCGGCACTGTGCATGCGCCACCATCTTGTTTTTGGCTTTTTGGGGGGGGGATTTTTTGTGAATTTTTGGCACTGCGCATGCATGCATGCAGCCATGCGGTGCGCAATGCGCACGCAGCCACGTGGCGCGGGAGGAAGCGAACCGGCGGCGAGGTAAGTTAGAACCCACCCCTGGAGTGTGGCTTCCCTTAAAGAACCAAGAGAATTGACAAATGGAAATTAGGTGAGTAGCCCATCTAGCTTTTTTGTCATCTGCCAAGATGAAAAAGGTATTATTGATGGTTATCAACTCTTACTGTGTTTCATTTGGGATAAGAAAGCATTAGATTAAAAAGAAGGAGACAAAGCAATTGAAATGTGTGTCTGATCTCACTGCCAAAAAACGGCATAGTGCGTGTGTTTTTAACAAGGTGAGGGGTTTTTTTTGTTTTTGTTTTTACCTTCCAACTTAATACTTTGGTCATTAGCTTGAAAAAGATTATGTGAATGTGATACTGTGCATTGCAACTTTGTAGGTTTCAAACTCCCTGCCAAATAAAATCACCTCTGCAGAAGGCAAATAATTTTCAAGCACATTCAAAGACTTGAGAGTGATTCTCGTTTTATATTCTTTAAGGTGAGATCCACTCGCCCCCCCTCTCTTCTTTTCATTGCAAAAGGAGCAACCACGGGTCACTGTACTCCAGCACCTCCTAAAAATAGTCTTTTAACAATTCCGTGGTCTGCATGGAAGGAAAATTACAGGAAGCATAGACTACCAGCTCTGCCTGAGTCAGCCTCTCCTAGCAATCAGACTGGTTAATGAAACCAATTCCATGTTGTGCTGCAATAAAGGGCCAGAAGAGAGAACCCTTCTCCTGACACAGAGAGGGACCCAGACCAGGCTGACCGCCTGGCAAACTCAAACGCTTCAAATGCTCCGTCGCCTTTCGGTCTCCAACCACAACATTCTTTATTTATTTCACTTAATATAGTTTTCATCTCTTTCAGTGCTGCCAGTTCCTCTCTGACACGTATCTTTCCCTGGTGATGGTGGGGGGTCGGGGGGGGGGGGTCGGGCAGGGCATCAGAGGAAAAAGGCAAGGAACAGGATTGAGCTTGACAGCTGTTTGTCTTCCATAGAGTGGAGAGCTTGGTGATTAGACTTTAAAAGGAATCCCAGTTTTTTTCAAGAGGCAACTGGACTTTCTTGTTTTTTCTTTGAAGACGCTTCGCTTCTCATCCAAGAAGCTTCTTCAGCTTCGACGGGATGGTGGGGAATGGAAGGACTGGAAGAGAATCCTTCCATTCCCCACCATCCAGTCAGAGCTAAAGAAGCTCCTTGGATGAGAAGTCCAGTTGCCTCTTGAAAAAGCACCTTTGGGACAGCCATGACCCGGATGACTGAGAATCTCCATAGACACTTTAAAAGGAAGTTCTTCTATTTTTAAAATCTATCTTTTCATCTCCTTATTCCTTTTTGGAAGCCATACCTGATATATTTAGTTTCTTATCTGTGTTGCTTTTACTTAGTCTATGTTGTCAGGCAGTACTATATGACCAGTTTGATTTCAGTGAAACATGCATTCACTGAATGAATGTTTGGTAAGTGAGGACTATCTGTTTAAACCATAATTGTAAAACAGCTACAGTGCACCAACAAAACAGGCAAACCTATCAATATTCCTGTTACATGTAGGAAAGAAACCAGTGTTAAGAACTTTCAGGGCAGTGGCTTGACCAAACTAGATGGACAAAATAACTCATCTGAATAAAAGGGCCAATGAGCCTGAGAAAACTTTGGGGAAATTAGGTAGAAACCACAACAGTTACATAAACAAAAACATGCTTTAAATCCAGGAACGTAATCCACTGGGATTATGAGGAATGGAAAACACAGTCAGGCTTATTAAGCTTCTATTGCAATAACATATATTTGTAAAATATATTTCCACTCTAACTAGTGGCGTCCATTTCCTTATCTGTCCTACCTCAAGACTTGACCATCAGTGTTGAAAACCTGTATCAGTCTGAGCATTTTTCTTATGCTTTGATGGTTTCCTGGATTTAAGCATGCTTTTGATTATGCTTCATAATCATTGTCTGTATGTAATTCCCCCAAAGTCATCTCTGTGGCTCTCTCCCAGCAGCTACCCTAAAGGTCTTCTGTTGATGTGTAAAATGGCTCCAAGGAATTCATGTCCATGGAGTTAAGGCAATCAAGAGGTTTTCTGAAGAATTGCTGCCGGACAGAGAGGGTCCAGCAACTCTGGCAGATAGTTGAGGTAGGCTTTTCCCCAATTGCTGTGTTAGTTGTATCAGGACATTCTGCAGCTTCATTTCACTTGCTGCCGAGGCTGTAACAATGCCTTGGCCACTGTTTTTGTGGACAGCAAGATGCCTGGAGGATCTGCCACTATTTTCAACTTCTAAAAGCAAGGTTTAATGTCTGTCTAATGAGACCGTAGTGAGGCTTCCAGGATTGATGTCTTGGAGGCAGGCCCAGTCAAGAAAGAGGAATGGCAGGGATTCCTGGAATCCTTATTCTATTATCCTATTCTTAAGATAGAATGACAAAGTCTTGAAAGCCTCTTCAAGGTTCTCTCTGTCCCACCTGATACTAAACAAAACCAAGGTGAGGTTCTTTTGAGTTTCTTTTTCATACTGCCTTCTACCTCAGGATTGGGTAAACTTATCTGCAAGTTCTCCCCAACAGTTTGCTCCTTCCTTTCGCTCTTACCAGCTTTCGCCTACCTTCCCGAAGATCAGTTCTATCTACATTTATTTACACAGTCCACCCTTATAATTCCTTCTGAGCGGTCTGAGTGATTTCCCCATGTCTTAAAAAAAAAAAAGAGGGTAGGGTAGGAAGGCAAATCATGTATTATCCTCTCTTTAAATTTCAAAGGGTCTAGGAACCAATAGAATTGGCTGTATAGAGAGATCTACAATAGCAGTTTAAGATTGCGAAAACATGGATGCTCACCAGAAGGAAACATACCTTTTTCCATATACTTTTATTGCCATCTAATGCAGGGGTGGGTTCCACTTACCTTCCCTACCGGTTCGCATCGCGACGGAAGTGCGCATTTTGCATCACGTCGGGGAAATGACCCTCTGCGCATGCACAGAGGGTTCTTTGCCAGCCGTGATGACCGGAGGACCGGTTCGGGGGCGTGGACAGCCGGCCATCGCTGCCGGTTTGGTGAGCGGGTGCAAATTTCCGCCACCGGTACGGGCGAACCAGTCCAAACCGGCAGCAACCCACCACTGATCTAATGTCTGTCTATATTTTTGCAGTCTAGATCTGGTAAGTCCTAGTATACAAAGAGCAGTTGGTTGCATAATAGCACTGGCTGAAATGGTTTGATCTTTCGTTCTGAAATAAAATATTCCTTTACAACCATTCTGAGCAGACTTAGGAGTACCCTGTTCTTTGATTTGGTGTGCTTCAGGTGTCACTTGGCACAAAATGCCTTAGGCAAACCTTGTACTGAGCTGACAGGACCAATGTCTTGAAAGATCCTCTGGAAACCTGTGGGAATATTCAGGCTTGTAACTCCAATATATCATAGCGGCATCAGATGAACTGATACAAGTGCCGTCCTACCCCTAATAATACAAACGGAAATCAAATGAAGAACTAGAGAGGGAAAAGTGATTTAGTATAAATAGATATCATTGTATTAAAAAGTACCACTCAAGGATCACAATATTTTCTGTGACTGTTATGTGGGTTCTTCTCAAAGGAGTCTAGGCAGGACCCTTTCTGGAAAGCTTTAGGCTGGAGGTTCCCTAAACAGCATACATAAATAACCTTGAAAAGTTCAGAAGCCAGATACGTACAACCTTACAAACAGTGAAAAACCATTGTTATATTAACTACCTCAGGGGTGGGCTGCTGGGGGTTCGCAGGGGTTCGGGAGAACCTCTAGCTAAGATTCTGTGCAGTTCGGAGAACCCCCAAATCCCACTCCTGGCTGGCCCCGCCCACCCCACCCCGCCCCTCCCAGGAGTCCCCATGCGGCCCGTTTTGGATGCAGGTAAGTGCAGGGCACGCATGGAGGCTTGGGGAGGGCGAAAAACAGGCCTACCGGAAGTTCGGGAAGGCCGGAAACGGGCCTGTTTCTGGCCTCCAGAGGGTCTCCGCAGCCTGGGGAGGCCGTTTTTGCCCTCCTGGAGGCTCGAGGAAAGCCTCCGGAGCCCGGGGAGGGCAAAAACGACCCCCCTCCGTGGTGCAGGAGGCAGACTAGGCCACGCCCACCATGGCCGTGCCCACCAAGCAACTGGGCAGAGAACCCCTTGCTAAAAAATTTGAAGCCACCCCTGAACTACCTCCTCCTGCCTGCAAGCATATTGACTGAGTTAATAAAAGAAAAGGGTTTGGAAAATCTCTTTCCTAGCTGAGGCTGAATGGTCTTGCAACGATCTCGCAGATTCATCTCCTCTACTACTGTGAGAAGGAAAGAAGTAGTTTGAATTGTGGTAGGACATTCAATTGTATTGGAGGCAGCAGATCATCTGGCTTCCCTGGTTGAATCTTATAACACAGGGATGAAAGAGAAGACCATACACTCGGGCATAATTCCTGCACTCAAAAAGTAGCATCACTGACAACTCTCCCACCCTCCTCCATGGCTAGGCTGGCTCTTTCCACACTATTTATACCTTTCAGCCATTACAAAGCTCCCAGGACCATAGTGCTTTTCAAGGTGTGGTCCTGCAAAAAGGCCTCATCCTGGAAAAATATCGGATCCCCCAGACCTGAAACCAATAACCTTTCTTTCAGTTGCTTGATGCTGATCTTTTTACTGCTGTGAGGGCTTTTCTTTTGGGCATGCTTCCCAATGTGAATGCCACATCTGGTAGGAGCTAAAAGATGTTCGTTCCTGATCTACAACAATTTTAGAGTTTATAATTGGCTTGAGCAATGGCTACTGTCAGCTAAATTAAAGAAAGTAAAGTGATGCTAGTTTGCCAGTGCAACAGTACTACAAACCCGATATTTCAAATATTACAAAGTGGCCCTCACTAGGAAGGGAATATTTAGCCTAGCTATTTGGAGTAAAGTCCTGATGCATACAATGTGAAGCACAAATCATAAATGTGTTTTTCTGATGATGTTTTGTTTATACAGTTAGGAAGATTGCAGGGGGATGAAAATGTTTTCTTTTTTGCAGAAATTGTTATAGGAAGTCAATACTGGGTAGGTCTCTGTATTATCTACAGCCTTCAATGCTCTTGCTGGGAATAAACCTTGTTGAACTCATTTGGACTCACTTCAGATAGATGTAACACTAGATTGCGCCTACAACAATGCTCATACACAAATAAATAAAATACTTTCATAGTTGGCTTTGCCCAAGGTAAAAATGGAAATGAAGGGATTGTGTTCTGGCATGGATGAATGTTTAAATAGATATATGTTTCCCTGAAAATAAACTGACTTGAATTTAATGAGATTTATTTCTGAACAGGTATGGATACGGAACAATGAAAATTTAATGCAAATGATAAAACCTGTCCTGACACAATAGAAGCCCCATCCTTTACTTTCTGGCATGCAGTGTTGTAACACAAGTACAAAACAGGTGGAGTGCTGCAACGTCATGATAAATCCGAGCATGCACAGACTACTATCCAGCTTTTCCGTGGTGGTGCAGTAGTTAGAATGCAGTATGGCAGGCTAATTCTGCTGACTGCCAGCAGTTCGATTCTCACCGGCTCAAGGTTGATTCAGCCATCCATTCTTCCAGGGTGGGTAAAATGAGGACCCAAATTGTTGGGGGAAATATGCTGACTCTGTAAACCACTTAGAGAGGGCTGTAAAGCATTATGAAGCAGTATATAAGTCTATTGCTATTTTCCTGCAGATGTTGTTTTTGAGCAGTTAATGCAGGGGCAGATGTATTTAACCGATGCTATCACTTGTTTTGGAAGCTTTAGTTTAACACCCATTTTAACTTTGGCTCCATCAAAGGCCTGCAGAATCTTTCCCGTATTGGGCTGCAAGAGGTCATCAACCCCTAGGGAAGAATAAAGAAGAAAACATAAAGAAATAATTGTTTGGATGTCTAGCTTGATTGGACTTATGCAAAGGCTATCTGCTTTAAGTCTTTAGAGCAGGGGTGTCAAACTCATGGCGTCACATTTTTGTCACATGATGTATTGTGACTTTTTCCCCCTTTGCTAAAACGAGGGTGGGCGTGACCAGAGTATGACGCATCTGGCCTGCGGGCCGCGAGTTTGACACCCCTGCTTTAGAGTCACAGATAATACTATGAAGGAGGCAGAGAAGGAGTGCTTTGTGCAATCTGATATTCAAACTCATGCCTCTGTTTCTGATTTTTAAACGTTAGCAGATAAGATGGTCAGCTTCTCCCAGTCAACAGCTGCTCTTCCTCTTCTATTCTGCTTTAGGATCCATCTTTCTACTTCTTCTGCCCTGCTATCTTTTAGAATCTAGAAGGTTTTAGAAGGTTCTACCAAGAAGGATGGCAGTTCCAAAATGCACAGATAATCTGTTATCCAGATTAACAAGAGCCACAACTGAGTTCTTGCAGAGCTGCAAATGTTCTTCTATTCACAGTAGGGTCATCTCTAGCCTTGCTTCATAGTCCAGAGGGCCTTTGGGGAGAAATATCAACCATCACAATCTCAGAAGCTTTGGGGCTCGCATAGAAATGATTTGCAGGTGTATTGGATTGGTTTTACTACTTCCAGAATGACTGTGGAGCTGTGGCTTTGGGGCTGCATTTAGAAAAGTGTCAACCCACTCGCAATTCAGAGCTTTGAATTGTGCTTGAGCAAAACACTGTTTTTTACAGAAATATATTTAACATTATTGTTTTATCATGTGGATTTCAACGTTCACTGTCTCCTGTACCGAATGTGTAGGTCTTAATTATTCCATGTATACAGCAGTCCTTTGAAGAGAAAAAATGTCTGCTATTGTCTTTTGACATATGCAAGAACTAGGGATAAGCTAAGACGGCTTATATCAGCAAATGGAAAGACACTAACATTGAAATACTAATCAATATTGATCATGCTAATTTCGTTAAAACACTCCTGTCTGGTTTAATACTCAACATTCAGCTCCAATGGTTTTTGAAACTTGTTTGAGGCTGACACTGCATGATTGATGAGATCCATCACTGCAGGAATGTTGAAATGTTACCTCAAGAATTGTACTAGATTTCTATAGCATTTGAAATGGAAAGCACTGAAAAATATAAATCTGAATGTTATGGATTATTTAAAAAAAAAGAATACCCTGGTTGACCTGTTTTAAAAACACTGGAAAAAAAAACACCACAATTCTCTCTCTCTCTCTCTCTCTCTCTCTCTCTCTCTCTCTCTCTCTCTCTCTCTCTCTCTCTC
>QLTV01004118.1:543441-566527 GCA_003457575.1 Thermophis baileyi | reverse complement strand
AACAAACACCACAATTCTCTCTCTCTCTCTCTGTGTGTGTGTGTGTGTGTTTTGCAGAACCCCACCCTGGTCTCTCAATTTTTTTTCCAAAAGAATTACTTTCCATCAATGTATGGCATAAAATAAATGTTATTACTACCTCTCCATACACAGAGTCCTGCAGGTTAGAGATAAGCTAGCCAACATTAGGAGCATCAGTCGTGTTCTTACAGTGAAATCCTGAAGGATGCAGCTCTGAAGTATAATTTGGAGCTGAAATACAAAAAAAAAAAAAAAAAAAAAAAAAAAAAAAAAAAAAAAAAAAAAAAAAAACAGAATTATCCTGATTGAAAAGAAGGCAAAATCCTTCTTTCCTCCCTTCCCCATCCTCTGTAATGTAATTGTTTTTAGAACAATTAAGGCTGTGTTTTTATTAATTTTTAAAATGAGATTGGTGCTTACAATCCCCCCCCCCCGGGTCTATAAACGTAGCATGGGAAGCAGCTACAAAGAGACCTTCATCCAAATGAGAAGAACATATGCAGAACCATTCCTAGGATAATCTCATATCCTGTGTCTTGCCCCATGGAGAACTTCAGACAACCAGTGACCTGTGATAGATCTTCATATAGGGAGAACCATCCTTACAATCCCTGTTTGTCCCATTTGCCTATTTGGTCATACCCTTAATCATGTGGGTGCATCAAATTAAGCAGGTATGCCTCTGAAAACCTTGGTGATTCTCTAAATATTGTTGCTTAATTCAATACATATAAAATTACTAAATATGTAAATGAATAACACACATAAACATATATACACATATACACGTGTGTGTGTGTGTGTGTGTGTGTGTGTGTATGTGTGTTAGTTATCTTGGCCCCATCTATTACGAGGAGGACAAATATTTAAAGGACAAATACAACCTTATTCACTCAAAACAGGGTTTAGTCCAGACTTCTTTTTTACAACTTTCCTTCCAAACATGTTCAATTTCAATTCCCAGGTATCCCTAATTAATTTGGGAAGTTTGGGGCAAAGAAGGTAATTCTGGGCAGGTCCGTATGGGATATGGTAAAAAGTCAAGATGGCAATTGTGACGTGCACCACCCACAAAACCCAGATGGAGCTTTGATTGCACTGTTGCAGCGCCATCTTGATTTCTTTGCCACACTGTGTAGACCAACCCCTGGATTCAAAGGTTCTTCAGAAAGCAGGGATTAGATTGTTCGTGAGAAAAAATGAATATGAGAATCAAAGTCTATTATTCTGGATGCAGGGTTATATTTAACAAAAGATCAGAGGCATATATTAGTTCCCTGATGCAGACAGGCCAGATCATACCCTCCATAAATATGTACTAAGGTCAGCATTTTTGTTTTTTTAATTCTTGCTGCTTCTTGTAGACATCAACTCTCTTGTCATGCTGCCATCTGCTGCTTGTTTGACATTTGGTACTTATATGTGCTCTTGCAAGTTTTAGTTTGCTTTTTTACATGATGATGATGATGATCTTCATCAACCAGAGAACTTAGAATACTGAGAGTTTTGGAAATAATACATGATACATATATATATTTTAGCAAGGTGGGAAAGACTATTGCAGGATGACCTATATACCTCCTCAGTTGTGCATCCATTTCCTGCTGTGAATGAATAATCTCAGTGCCTGTGTTTTACACCCTAATCATTATTCTGTAGCTTTTACTGTTCAACCAAAGAACAAACTATTTCCGCTAAATTAATAGATGTGGTCATCAAATTGGCAGACCAACAGATGAGTAAGGCATAATGTTGTAAGTTCACACTCAATACTTACTACTGCTCCTTTGTGAAATGATGCTGATGGAGTTGTCACAGCCCCAGTGGGTGTTTTTTTTTTTAAAGGTGAGATGTGAAGAAAACTGAAGATAGACTTATAATCAGCAAAACACAATCAGGTTATTCATTTCTTCCTCGGTTTAAATTAAGGGGTGAAATGACATCAAACTACTGGAGTTAACCATGTAGCTCAAGAAAGAAAGAAAATTAGTATTGGGGACATGCTATTATTCTCTTGACTGTCTTCTGATGAAAGAGGAAATCACATAGGCATTTAAAGAGGAACACTGAGCGGTTAGCTCAATCACCCTTATACAGACAGTGAAAATACATGTTCATGTCCTGTCAAACAGGCAAAATTTCTAGATAGCTAAATATCTATGTCCTAGAATATTTCATCAGCAGACAACCAGATGGAAAACCATCTCGGGTTTAATCCTAGGTAAGTAGCATTTTCTCTGGATATTATTGAAAAACTTGGAAACATTGACCGTAATGCTACTGAATTTAACATGGAAAAGGGAATAATTGCTCAAAATGTCCAAAAAACAGTCATATCTGACGGCAAATAAGATGATGGTATAAAGAATGTTTCAGAGGGAATCAAATGCACTAAGTTCCTTTGTATTATTTAGGAATTGTAATGAAGAAGAAGAAGAAAAAAAACAACAGAGTTGTGATTTGATGTTAATGCCTTATTTTACTGCAACAGAGAGTCAGAAGTCAATGCTTCTTTTCCTTTTTTCTAATCCTTCCTCACTTCTCTTCCCACTCTTCCTCCCCACTGCTTTCCTATTTACTTTCGCATTTTGTATCTTATTTTATCTTATAACTCAATAAACATGTTAAATGAGGAATTGTAATGAAGAAAACCTAGCTAGAAAGCACACCTCAAACTCAAGAAATATGATACCAAATTAAAGAGCTTTTAATGGTTAATGAGACAGATCAAAGAAGTTTCTTTGTTTGTTTCTTTGTTATAGCTATCAATCTCACCAAAAGTGACTCTGGGTGGCATACAACAAAGCTAAAAACAGTGAATGGAAATTTTGCCAGAGACTGAAAGAACGAGAGAGAGAGAGAGAGAGAGAGAGACCTTTTTACAAAGAAAAGATGCAAGCAAACTGCCAAGGATGCAAAAACAAAGCAAAATAAAGCATGAATGATGATTTTTTTAAAAAAAGCATTTTAACTATATTTAAAGCAGGCCACTGAACACAGAGGTGGTGCGACCAATGAGTCTTAGGATAAAAATGACCTAAAGGAGAGTAAGGAAATTGCAAAGATGACCTAAAGATGACCTAAATGGTGGTAAGGAAATTGCAGAGAAATTCAGTGAATTATTTGAACTATCTTCGCAGCTGAGGATATAAAGCCTATGTCTTCTGCAGCTGAACAAACTGTTTCAGAAGCAGAATTCTAAGAATGGAGACAATGTTGTAGACCTTGTTGCCAAAAGGAACTACTGAGTCCCAGTGATTCTTTAAAAAGTGTGACATGCATTTTTTGCCCTCCAAAATCAGCAACTATCTCAAACCAATACTCTTCCTTTTACTCTTTTTTTTCCACTGCAAATCCCAGTGTAATTATCAACCTGTATTTTATTTCCAGTCTAACCCTTTTACATCAATATGATCTTTCTTCTTGTTTTCCATTTTCCTGTTCTCTCGTAATAAATCCTATTTGTTCATTACGTTCCATCTTCCTTTCAGTTTTCTTATCATTTCTTAGTTCCAAAAGACAGTCTTATATATCTTCATGTATATTTTTTAACATCCCAATCAGTTCTTCATAAAACCCAAAATCAGCAACTATCTCCAAGGCCTGAAAAAGAGTTAATGTGATTTCAATTTCTGAAAAGAGTTAACTGGACAATAAGGAAGTTTTAGACTAGTTTGGCAGAGTGAGTTCCTGAAAAGAAAATCTTCAAACAAATGAAGAAAAACAAATCATTTCTGTAAGTATGAAGACAGTTCCAGATGATGAACAGTTTCATCTGCAAAACTTTCCAATTCCAATTAAAAGCCTAGGAGATATTGCTCTGGACTATTCATTTATAATCTTCTTAGAAATCAGGATATTAGGAGAACAGACTTGTTTATGTGCAGGAAACCATCAGCCCTCCAGCAGTCTCTAATGAAGGCCAGCTGTGCTGCATCTCCACTGCCAGTCAAACAAAAACATATACCATTTCTTCATCTATCAAGAAATAAAATATTTGTGGTTTTTTTTGTTGGCATTTCCTTGACAGTATGTATCTGTTCATGTAAAATTGTGGATGATAGCATTCCAAGATTTCTGCATTTGGGGTTCTTGGCATGTTAAAGGATTGTACTAAAGGAAGAAAAGGTGGTGAACAAGCTTCATTCTCTCTTACAGATTCCAGAGGCCACCTTTTCTAGTTAAAGAAGTACTGTACAATCAAGCTATTTGGAGAATATCAATGTTATTGCTATTTTACCCAAAGCAACAGGGAGGGAGGGAGGGAGGGAAGGGAAGGGAAGGTAAGGGATGAAGGAAGGAAGTGAGGAATGAAGTAAGGAAGGAAGGAAGGAAGGGAGGAAGTATTTCAATGAAAGGAAGGAAGGAAGGAAGGAAGGAAGGAAGGAAGGAAGGAAGGAAGGAAGGAAGTCAATTATAATATCAACTGATTGGCAGGGTGCTAATAACAATTTCTTGACAGATCAGAAGCCCTACTATAATGGTATGTGAGAATGACCTTGGGATACAGGAAGAAGAGCCATAGACAACTGGCACGTAAAAAATATCTCAGCCTACAGAAGCAGACGGGGCATGAGAAGCATTTCAGAAGGGAACTTTGTAGTTTTCCAGGGAGTAAAAGGAGAGGAAGGAGAAATGCATTCAGTCTTGCAAGATTCTGGTAATTTAACCTTACAATAATGACAGAAGTAGTATTCATCGTTACGCTTCTTGTCTGGAGTACCTTGTGGGGGCTAACATCTAACTCACGCTTAAACATCTATACTTTTTTGTGGGTTTCAGCAACCATATAGATAGAAGTCCTTTTTGAATTATATACAGTGGTGTGCTGATAAATGTAAAATACCCAACTCTGCCAGTTTCATTGCTGACACTGAATTGCTGCATGAGCCATCAAACAGCTGGTTGGCATGCTAGGCCTCCAAGAAAATTTAACAGTTGGCTCTTGTGAGTTGATACAAGCTGGCTTCAGTACATTACTGAGTATGTCCTTGATTTTCAAAAAGCCTTTCATAAAACTCATTACCACAAACTCTCTGGAAAAATCAGCAACCATGACAAAAAGAAAGTAAGATTCTCTCACGGATTAGTATCTTACTCAAGAACAGGAAACAGGAAACAGGGAATAGGAATAAATGGACAATCTTCACAACTAAACACGAGAACAAGAGTGCAAAGTGTGTGAGTTTGAGAAAACAGTCCAAACTTCATATATATTAAAAGGATCTTCTAAGCTATCAGTGATTAACTAGAAAAAGGATTTCAGATTTCTAGTGAACAACTGAATGTAAATGTCAGCTCATATGAGACAATTGTAAAAAACAAAACAAAAAACAAAAACAAAAATTGTACAGTAGAGTCATCGGCAAAGAAATTGAAAATAAAACTGCCAACATAGTAATGCCCATTTATAAACTGAAGACGCAAGCGTGCTATATAATATTTTATACAGTTTTGGTCATCGCTCCGAGAACATTATTGTAGAAATTGAAAGCAAAACCAAAATGTGTAAGGCACCAAAGCAATTCTTCTTCAATGGAAGACCAAAGCATTTGGAGCTTTTTAGATTAGAAAGAAATGGAGAACATGATTGAAACATATAAAGTCAGGCATGTTGTGCAAAATGTCAATAGAGAAACGATTTCATCCCTCTCTGCACAATATTAGAGCTCAGAGTCTCTACTAAAGCTAAAAGCAGGAAAATTCAGGACCAGTAAAACCAGGTACTCCTATAACTCACAATTAACCTGTGATGCAATCCATTGCCATCAAATGGGACAGGTGACAAAAGAAATTAGATCCCTGGGAAATAAGCTGTCAATGGTGCCTTGCTGTGATGGTTGTATTCCATCTCTGTAATTGAAGACAGGGTGCTATCAAATCAAGTTCTGAGGAGCAACATTGAAAGAATGTTATGAACACCCAGGATGCATCTGGCTATTTCTGAAGACACAAAATAATGGCCTGGGTAAATGTTCATTCTTAATCAGCATGTTGATATGATATGCTTATCGCTTGGGCAAAGGACATCCCTTCGATCAGAATCTAGAAAGATAAGGTCCCTACCATTGATGAACAAATAATACAGAGAAGGTGGCTAAGAATAAATTGGGTCCATTTTCATTTAATGTGATTAATGTTGCTTTATTCATTCTGGTTCTGATTTAATTCTATTTTTAGTGGCAATTTTAATAAGCTCTGAACACATAACACTGATATTGTTTGTTTATAAGAGGCAGATAAAACAGACTGCACAAGTTTACTAAACATAAATAGATAGGTCAAGAACAGTGCTTGGAAAAATAAAACAAGCAAACAAAGAAACAATAATCTATCTCAAATTGCCACTCTGGAAGTATTAGAACAGCTAAAGAACAAAGATTGAAGGATTCTAATCTTGAAATTAAGAAAAATAGGGGGAAAAGTTAACATTTGCATACATCTACCGGTACATGCTAAACGAAGAACAGTTTTATGATTCCCCACCCCCTATTTTAATAGAAGATGCAGAGGCAGAAATACTTATTGTGGGAGATATGAATGAAATGGTAGATCTGAATTTAGATAAATATACTCAAGGGGGAAAAAGATGAAAGCTTCCAAGAAAACTCTTCTAGTGTATGGACACATTGACCTCAATGGAAGTTTGGAGACTAAAAATCAAGAATCCATGCAAAATGTTTTCAAGAATTTATTCAAAGAACAATTGGAATTGTTATTAGGGTCTCCAAAGCTCTTTTACTTTCTATCAAGGAAGTCCAGATATGTCCACTGACATACACAGATATATTGATATGTAAACTTATTTGTTTTCTATTAAACGCTTCTTGGGGGGGGAGAGACCAACAGAAGTATTTTCAGGCATGATCTGGGTCTATATCTGCCACATTTTCAAAATATGGCATTCCTAATGTCATGATTTTTAAAATCTACATCTTCTTTAATTTTATCATACCATAAAAAGTCATGCCACCCAAACCTCAGACCATGTATTTCTAATTCTAAGAGTGTCTTGTTTCTTAACAACAGCCATTCCTTCATTCAAGCCAACCAGCAGGCAGCAAAGTAGAATTTAAAATCAGACAACCCCAGTCCTCCTTTTTCTTTTGCACCTTGGAGAATTTTATCTTTAACTCTTGGTTTCTGTCTATGCCCAATAAATCTAGTTATGTCTTTTTGCCATAGTTTAAATGGGGCATCATTTCTCAGTACAGATACTGTCTGAAAGAAAAACAAGAATCTAGGTAATACGTTCGTTTTAACCACAGAAATTCTTACCAACGATAGTTGTAGTTTTTCACAGAAGAGTCTTCTCTGCCACAGCACCCGCCCTTTGGAACATCTTACCTTGTATGGTAAGATCTGCCCCCACCCTCCTATCCTTCCACAAGAGCCTGAAGACTTGACTTTGCCAATTGGCTTAGGATCCAGATGGAGGTGGCGGTTGGATGGATTGTAGACTCCACCTCTCCTCTTGCTCTCCACCTGTCCATCTTTTTATGATCATATTGATCTATTCTCGTTGTGTTCTTTTTCATTATTTATTTTATTGTTTTAATATTCTACTTCTGTTTATGCTGTTTTCATTTTTTCCCTTTTATTGTTGTAAGCCACCTAAAGTACCACTATGGCAAGATAGGTGGCAAATAAATTTAATAAATAAATAAATAAATAAATAAATAAATAAATAAATAAATAAATAAATAAATAAATACATACATACATACATACATACATACATACATACATACATACATACATACATACCATACTTTATTATCATTATTTTGAAATTACATACAAATTCATGCTAGTTATAATACCCAAATGTTTTCTTTTTTCCCCAATTTGAAACCCACTTATTACAGACAGTTCGTTTTGATCTTCCATCTTCATGTTCTTTAGCAACATCTTTGCTTTCTCCTTATTAATTTTAAATCCAGCCAATGCCCTAAATTCTCTAACTTTTGCCATTAATACATTTTTCCCTTCGAGAGAGTCCTCCAGAATTAAAACCAAGTCATTGGTGAAGGCTCTTAGTGTATGCACTTCTTTTTTAACTTTCACCCCAGCAATTCTCTCATTTGTTTTATGTCTTTATTCAAACTTTAAGGCCCAGAATGAATAGCAGTGGTGAAAGTGGGCATCTTTGCTTTATTCCTTTCTGTTTTTCACAGGAATTAGTCAATTTTCACATTCACAAACCTTTGTGACATTTTGGGAAGTATACATCTATTTTACCCCTCTAATAAAGTTCTTTCTCAAATCTGTGTCTTTGAAAATTTTAAACAGAAAAGTCCAATTTAAATTGTCAAAAGCTTTCTCTGCATGAAGAAATTTTAGACCAGTTTTTCATTCGGTTTCTCCAAGTACTTTAATACATTAAGAACATTTCGAATATTGTCTCTTGGGTAAAAAATCCACCCTGATCTTTGTGGATAAAATCTTGTAAAGCATTTTTCATCCTTTCAGCTAACATCATCGTGAAAATTTAATAATCATTGTTCAATAATGATACTCGTCTATAGTTTTTAGGTAAAATCAAATCTTGCCCTTCTTTGGGGATCAGTGCTGTATTTGTCTTTGGGGATCAGTGCTGTCTGTTATCTAAAAGCCTGTCTAACTTCCAGCAAGAATAACACCCTTATATACAAATATATTACAGAGCAAGACATGTTTATATATGTGGAATTTTTTTTAGAACTCAAATAGAAACTAGAAACAATTACAAATATTAGCTGCCAAGTTTAAGTCTTAAAATTGTACCCTGTGATTGCGGATATAAATGGAAGGGAAGGAGAGAATGCAATTTCATTTCATTTGATTTTGATTTGGGTCCCCCCCTCCCATTTTTTTTACTATGGTTTTCTTTTGAATTTAAGTATGGTAGACTTTTTTGTGTTACCTTTCCCCCCTCTTTTTTCTTTCTATTTCAATATTTGTCTTTCTAAACATTCTTTGTATTTTAATGTTTTATTAATAAGCATGTAGACATACCCCAAGGGGTAGAGAGAACTTTGAAAGATTTGGGGGATAAGGCATTTGACTTCTTCAGAAGTCTGGTATCTTTTGTTTATGGATTCAAGGATGGCACACAGAAGCCCCTGAATGTAGTAAAGCCTTCCTTTGTTCCTTCTTGATTTTTTAGTAGGGATATTGTGTATGTGCCAGCATCTTTATGCCAAGAGTAAACTTGGAGCAACATAACTATTCCCTAATAATATGGTAATTCCTTAATAGCATGTTTAAGAATTCCAAGCGATTGATGCTAATTTTAAGCTAAAGAGGTACATTCTAGATGTGAATAAGGTTGGATAATTACACTACTCTCAAGGCTGAATATTTATAGCCTTCTCAGCTTCTGCTTTTCCTTCTTTTGCATATATTTTGGACCATAGTCTGTAGCTGTTTCGTACCCACAATTCCCATGATCCCATAGTGATCAAATATTTTTTTTCCAGCATTTCATAAAGTTAAGTTCTCAGCTGCTTAAATCAAAATGGTTAATGATCTTTTTCTGTACTTTAGGAAAAACTTAATGAGTTATTCAAACTTTAGGTGCAATGCAAGTATGAACACCTGGGTATGTAATGGTCATTAGTATGGCACTGCATTGTAAAGCATATGAAAGCATTGCACTTGTGATAAATGATCTTTCTCAAAGACACATTAACACACATTTGGAAAGCTGATTGAAAATCTCTCTCTCTCTCTCTCTCTCTCTCTCTCTCTCTCTCTCTCTCTCTCTCTCTCTCTCTCTCTCTCAAATGTGCTTTGGCAGCAAGCACTCATTCTAAGATAATTTTGGAATCCATTCTATCAATTCTGGATGACTTTAGAAAACAACCGTTCTTACAGCTCTACAAAAGTTCAAGGAGGTATTTTGTTTCAGGGCTAATCGTCTCTTTGAAATCATCTGTAAACCATGATATGACTCAATGCTCCCCCACCCTCCAAGTCCTACAGTGTATTTATCTACATCTACATTAAGCCCTGGAAGAGATCATCCAACAGCACAAAGTGAGGTATCACCATTTCTGCTCTAGGCCAACCAAGTGACGCCATGGAGGTTCTGTTTTAGTATCTAGAAGCTGTGGGAAATCTGGATGGAGAAGAACAACCTTCATCTCAATCCTGGCAAGACTGAATGGTATTTTAGAGCCCCCTGAATCCAAAGTTGTTTTCATTTTTAGTTCTAAATGGGGTTGCAATACTGCAAACAGAACCAGTACACCCTCCAGAGGTCCTTCAGGACTCATGGCTTCTATGAGGTCATGCTTACAGTCATTCATAGTTTAGTCACCTCCTGAGTGGATTACTGCAAAGAACTCTATATGAGTTTGTGTTTGAAGACCATCTGGAAGCTATATCTGAATGCAGTGGGGTGTGTAGTTATAGGTAAACCTTGATATGTACACGTTACACTCTACCCTGTGTGTGGCACTGGCTTCACGAGAATTCAGAATTCTAATGAGCCGAGGTGGCGCAGTGGTTAGAGTGCAGCACTGCAGGCTACTTCAGCTGACTGCTAGCTGCAGTTTGGCGGTTCAAATCTCACCGGCTCAAGGTGGACTCAGCCTTCCATCCTTCTGAGGTGGGTAAAATGAGGACCCAGATTGTTGGGGGCAATATGCTAACTCTGTAAACCGCTTAGAGAGGGCTGTAAAGCACTATGAAGCGGTATATAAGTCTAACTGCTATTGCTATTGCTATTGCTAATTCAGTATGCTGGTTGTCTCCTTTGAAACCTTTTATGTAGCTGGGTAATTTGAAAGACCACTTTTCTGTCCTTCCCACCAGGTCCAAGAGGAGGGTCAGTTTTCAGATCCTGACAATTAAAAAAAATGCCATCTAAGGGGACAGTAGGAAGATGGACCTTTCCGTCACACCACTGGCCCTCTGGAAGACTACATGCCCCTCCCTAAGATTAAATTACTCCTGACCATGTCAGCCTTTTGCAAATTGCTGAATATCTAGTTTTGCTGTAAGTCATGGAGATCAGGCGGTTAGATGTCCCTTGAGATGTTACTTTTAATGCTGAGCATTTATTGGGTTTGTTCTTGATGACTATTGTAGATTTTTATGCTTTTACTGATACTGTTTTTTGATATTGTTTTTAATTATGTGTTACTGGCTGCCTGGAGTCACATTTGCGAGGTGGGCAGCCATCTCAATCAATAAAAGAAGTTCTCTTCCTGCTTCCAAAGATGAAGCAACCATGTTACTTTATTTCATCTCACTTTGGAAGAGATAGATGGGTCTACTGGTTAAGACTTCATGGGAATGCAGAAAATCTCTAAGAGATTGCTCCCCCCTCAGCTACTGCGGTTAGAATGCAGTACTGCAGGTTGCTTCTGCTGACTGCTGGCTGCCAGCAGTTTGGCAGTTCGATTCTCACCAGCTCAAGGTTGACTCAGCCTTCCATCCTTCTAAGGACCCAGATTGTTGGGGGCAATATGCTGACTCTGTAAACCATTCAAGAGGGCTATAAAGCACTGTGAAGCAGTATATAAGTCTAAGTGCTATTGCTATCGAAGGCTGATGTTGTTATGACTCTGGACACCCAGGAACAACAGTGCATGTGCTTCCCCAGTATCTGTAATACAGACATTTATAGTATAGAGGTTAGCTCAGAGTTTAGCTTCAGAAAGTCTGCTTATGCCCGACTTCATCAGCAATTATTTTGATGGACTTAAGGAAAACTATGCCTCCCCCCACCCTCTCTCCCTCTGATTTTTGCCTCAGTTTTTCTCTGTTGCTTGTGAGTTTTGTCAGAATTGGAACTCCTTTTATCACAATCAAAGTGAGTGGAAGAAACCAACTCTTTATTACAACTTGTGGCCAGGGGCTTTCTTTCTGCAGAGAACGTACCTTGAGAAACAGTTCTTTGAATTACTCCAAGTGCTGGAGAGCATCTCCAATGGTGTAAAAAACCTTGTAGAATCTTTAAGCATCTCTGATATCTGAGGTCACCATCTTCAAACCTGTATTTTGTTTTGCAAAAGCATGTGGGAATTTAAAAAGTCAAATGTCTCTGCCCTGACAGGTCATGATATTTTACCAGCACCTGCTTTACTAGGCGGTACACATTTACCCTTGCAGATTATGCTCTGTGCATCTGTCGAGTAGTTACTCAATTATTTAGTTAATGAAACTTTTTGAGGACATGCTTTGAACATGGCAATCATCATTGTGGGGTTATGTTACAGCAAAATTACATACTTGTAATCAAACCTTGGCACATAGAATTTAAAGTTCTTTTTGGTAGTTTTTATTTTCCTTCAATAAAACTGAAAATAAGAGGGCTTATTTTCGGGGAAACATGATTTCAGGGCGATCAGCCCAGCTGGGTGCCCCACCCCCGGCGTGCACACAAGAGCCAGCAAGCGTGTGGGGACCGACAATATCCATCAGCAGCTGCAGCCTGCCGGTCCAATGGTTGGTGCACTCTGGGGCTGCGCAGAGCGGAAGGCACGGAGCGGAAGGCAGGCGATCCCGCCATGCTGCAGACAAGCCAAGAGACATGAAGATGAGCATCCCATGGCCCACCGCCGCTCGGCTTTCCCACGGCCTGTGTGGCACATCCGGATCGCCTGCCTCCCCCCCGCCTCTGCTTCCGCCTGCTGCTTGTACAGGTACTCACCTGTGCTGCGTAGGCTGCAACTACTGCCAAACACCATTGGCCCACATGCGCTCACTGCCTATGCTGGCCACGCCCAACCTCCTTCACTAGGGCTTATTTTTGGGGTAGGCCTTATATTAGGCTCAGGCATGAAAACCGGGCTAGGGCTTATTTTTTGGGGTTGGTCTTATTTTCAGGGAAACGTGTGTGTGTGTGTGTGTGTGTGTGTGTGTGTGTGTGTTGTGTTTAGTTTTCAGAAATGATAGAAAAACAGACGTGTAGCTTGAAAATGTTTTTTCCCCCCAGAATTTAAGATGCTGATTTTAAACACTTTACAAAAGTAAAACTCTATTTGGACTTTAGGGATTCAAATGAAATGAGATTTGCTTCAAAATATAGGATTTTAATAAAATCAAACTGTAGAGTGATCTGTAGAGCCAATGCAATCAAGTGGAGGGTTGTGTTAATCACTAACATTAAGGCCAGCAAGTAGCGTTTCCTGATGGGATTAGGTCACAGGTCATGCCTGATAAGGTTCATGACCTAGTAATGTCTGTATCACATGTGTTGTTTATTGTTTACTTTCATGACATCACAACTCCCACTCTCAGTATATATTATATCTACTGGCCAACTCAGAATCTGAACCAAATCTTGTGATTTCTATTCATCATTGTGTCTCCATCAAGCCAGAATAAGTAATATTCTACTGCAAAATCTTCAAGACAGAATATTGAATTCCTTTCCTTAGATGTGTAAGTATTTTACTAACATCAACATATTACAGCTGAAGGCACTGTACTTTAAAAGCCTACATTCAATTCCTGAATCTCTTATCTCTCAAGTGAATTAAGGAAGACTAAATCATTCTTTGAGTTAGGGAGAAAAAATGGTAAGTCCAAATTTAGCAGAATGTATAAAAGGGGGAACTACATGTCTTTCTTTCTCGAAAATTACATGCTATCTGAGATTTCTACATAGGTCTTTGGGGATTTGGGGATTGCTAAGAAAATCTTGCTTCTGAAAGTGAAGTTTTTTAATAGCCTTGCATTCCTGAACCTGGGTGAGCTCCGCTTTATTCTGACAAAAAGAACTGAAAAGACTCAGGTGGGCAGGTAGGGAAAACCTCTAATTAGCATCAAAATACTTCCTTAAACTAGTTTCTATTGCAATAATGTCTTGGCCAATCTCCAGCCCACACTTAATTTGTTTTTTTTTTTAAAGCTATGTATATATTATACAGCAAAATGAGGGATAAGGTAGAACATGGTTTCACCTTACAAAATTAAGACGACGGGCTTCAAATGGATATTTGTTTTATGTTTTCATAACTCATAGCCTATCGAAAATTAAAGCAACTTTTTCTTGAATGCTGAACCAATCTACATGATTTAATCTCTAAATTATAGAGGAAAGTGTCCACCCTTCTAAATATGCAGCATTTACTTAGCAGTGTTTCTCAAACTAGACAATTTTAAGATGTCTCTGGACTTCAACTCCTAGAATTCCTCAGCCAGCATTCATATGTAACAACTGCACCAGGTCATTTAAAACAGGGTCCAGTAATCCCTATAGGCACCTATTTATTTATTTAAAAGATTTGTATGGCTGCTCCTTTTAAATGCAACTTTGGATGGCTTGCAAAAATAAAACTAATAACTATAAAATTATAAACCACACACACACAAAAAACAACGCCATGGTCACTCCCTTGGGATGTCCTACAGGCAGCTTCAGATACAGGTAGTCCTCAACTTACTACCATAATTAGGGCTGGAACTTCTGTTGCTAAGCAAGGTGGTCATTAATTGAACAGTGCCTACCTGTATCCTATTTCTATCCCAGCACCCAGAGGTGGGATTCAGCCGGTTTGGACCGGTTCGGGTGAACCGGTAGTGGCAACCTGCGGGTGGGCTCGCCCACCCGCCCGGGCGCAATCCTGTCCTATATCGCTGTGTTTTTTGATGCCGCACTCATTCGTGGATGGTGCGCACGAGTAAATTGCTGTTTTTTGATGTAGCGTGCATGTGTGCAAGGAGCGTGAGCGAGCGAAGAGAGTGTGCACGCTATGTGAAGCCCACCTCTGCCCAGCACCTGTGTAAAAAAGCCAGGTCTTGATGGCCTTCTGAAAAGCTAAAATGGCAGAGGAAAGTGGCAAAGTGAATTAGTAGGTTGGTGGGATAGGAGGGACATTTTAATGCCTCCGTTCAACAACTAGGGCGTTATATATTCAGCACCTCCATTAAATACTTAAGTGTGTATAGTCTGATCTTTGTGGTTTATAACTGTAACAAATTTATTTCTGAAGAAACTACTGGAGTTGAGCCACTGTTGCCAACCCATGCAACATGCTGTCGTCCCCCCCCCCACACTTTGGGAATTCAGCATTGTTATGTGTGAAATTCACATGCACAACATAATAAGGTCTTTTTTCTGGGTTGCAAGAAAGCTCTTAAGTGAAACTATAAAACTCCAAGTTCTGCTTAAGGAGAGTTTAAGGTTCTCCGATTGTTCCCATGGGAGGGGAGGGAGAATTCAAATAAAATATATTTATTTGTATTCATTTCCTTCATTCATATTCATACCTGCTATCTTATACATGTTTGACAAACTAATAAAATAAATACAAACAAACAAACAAACAAACAAACAAATAAGAAAACATACAGTGAAATGAACAGAAAGACTTCCCATTGTGACAAGGCCTTTTGACTTCACATTTCTGTGATTGTGTGTTGGTTTAGAATCAGTCTCTGAAATGTCACTATTCCTAGGGCCATTCAAGGTGATTTTCCAAGCTTTGTATAGCTTACCTCTATTCTTCACCGAAAGTAGCATAGCTCTGTTTACAGATATGACAGTTTGATCTTTCAATAGACCTGGAGAAGTATTCTTCAGTGTTTTGTGTGTGGTTTTCTCCAAGGACTTCCTGAGTCTTCAGAGATCCAATTCTGCTCTTCTTCCATCACCTCCATTCTCAGAGAAACCAGTTCTCTACCATAGACCCATGGAATTTACCTCTCCCTTGACCTGGAGCCTTCTGTTTTTCTGAATCCAGCTCATCAAGGTGGGGTGGTTTTGTTTTTGATTTCCTAGATCTATGGTAACTCATGACTTCCAGTAATCTTTTTCATCTCACTATACTTCTTTTTTGTTACATCTTCTTGTGATCTGTCTCACACACATCTCAAATCAAGCTTTTTTAAACAGAAAAGGTGAGACTAAGGAACTGTTTTTGCTTTTGGTCCTCCCTGCCCTTGAGCCCCCCAACTCCACTTTCTGGCTGAAAGGGAAGAGATGCTGTGGGTTACTCCCCCATTGTACTATTAGGCTTGTTCAAGCAAAGGTTTTGATTCCCCCATAGCTTGGTGTAAGCTCTTGAGGGAGATGAGGGGTGGTATTTAACTTCTCCCTAGTCTATATGTAGCATATTCATTTCTAGAGTGAATGAGAGTCTGCATATTCATGAGACATCAACCCTTTTAAAGTAAGACGAGGGAGACCCAGCTAGCTTGAATCAACATGATGTATTCTATGAGTATCTGTGGATAGATATCTTAAGACTTAATAGTGAAAAGTAGCTAACACTAACTGGAGATTCTGTGTCACACAATGACTACAAGTTTCAGAGCCAATCTAATGCAGTGCAGTCTATTGGATTTGGGTTTTTAGTTCCAATGTAAGGCTGATGTTAGCTAGATTATAATTTTTTTTAATCCTAGGTATAATTTTGTTCCCAGGACTCCCCCCCCCCAAAGTCTTAGGTTAAGCCATCATGACCTTTTGGAAGTAGTCAATTGTAGTGAGGTCATTTTCACAATAATTTCATTTTACTATGGGTCTTCTTTAGCCTAGCACTGCATAGATGTGTTGTGCTAAATGCTGGTTGAATACCATCATCTGGAAGGTAACATGTCAGGGAAGAGTGCTTTAAAGTCAGTTCCTGTAGGAGTAGGATTGGCAGAATTAGGAGAGGAGTAAAAAGAGGGATCAGCCTAGAATCACTATGTAGCCACAAACAAAGTCCAACCTCCTTGACTGCCATTGATCCATATCAAACTCAAACCAGTTGCTGACCATTAGTTGAGAAGATTCCTGTGCATAGGTTTTGAGCAATAAATAAGTTAGACTGAACCTTCATGAGTGGATCTAGTCTTTTGTGCCTGACAATGCCTTCTTCAATCTTTAATATACAATACATAAGAATTAGCTGATTAAAATTAAGAATCATGCAGCCATCACGTTCCAAAATCAACCTTAATATTTTTCTCTTTATCCCTTCAGATCAATGCACCTACTAGGTTTATAAATAAATCTGGCCTGGTCTAAGGCATCTTCTGGTTCCTGTAAGCAAGCAAGTAGCTCATATTCACATTCATCAGTTAAAATGTATTCCCTACCTATTAAGTCAAACTGTAATAATTAAAATGTGCACCTCGGATATTTTGTATATCAAGTACTCCTGTGAGATGGCAAGACAATATAGTAGTAACACTCCAGTGGCTCTAAGATTCACATATATACTATTTGCATTCCTGTAGTGCCCTTGCTTGGGTTGAACCAATGTATCTGCACACCCTTCTTATGCACCCAACACTAGGTAAATCAATGGTCTATTAACTCCCTGGCAAAAATAATCAGGAATCTGTAATTGATTAATTCTTAGATCCATTAATCAGGCACTTGGAATAAGAACTCATTTTCAAAGTAACCATTAACAATAACTGTGATCAAATGAGACTTTCACACTGATTTGATTTTTATTTGCAGAGGTCATTGTTTTATTAATGAAAGGAAAATGAACTGCAGAAGATAGATTAAATAGCTTGGAATAGTGTATGGACCCAATTGCACATGATACTGGTGGTGGAAATGAACAGAAATGGGAATGAATAATGCTTTAGCATCAGTGTCAGAGTTACCACTACTGGTAATCATGAAAGAGAGTGTATTTCCTAACACAAAAACAGCAGAACAATAAAATAGAAGGGATGGAAGAGATATTGGAGTTCATTTAGTCCAAATTCATCAATATAGCATCCCCAACAGATCTGCCTCCTGCAAGGAGACTCCACCACCCTGGAACAGTCCAGAAACAATTCTTACTCTTAGGAACTTTTTCCTGATGTCCAACCAAAATGTATTTTCTTTCCATTTCAATCCATACCTTTTGAAATAATCCTGGACAATACTTCTCCATCTTCATAGAAGTCCTTTAAGTTCAGGTAGTCCTCAATTTACAACAGTTCGTTTAGTGAATGTTCAAAGTTATAACAGCACTGAAAAAGTGACTTACGACCATTTTTCATACGATTGTTGCAGCATCCTCATGGTCATGTGATCAAAATTCAGACGCTTGGCAACTGACCCATATTTATGACAGTTGCAGTGTTCTGGGGCCGTTGTGACCTTCTGACAAGCAAAGTCAATGGGGAAGCCAGATTTCCATAACAACTGCATTACTAATTTAACAACTGCAGTGATTCATTTAACAATTGCGGCAAGAAAGATAATACAATGGGGCAAAACTCGCTTAACAACTTTCTTGCTCAGCAATGAAAATTTGGGGCTCAATTGTGGTCATAAGTTGAGAACTGCCTGTATTGAAGACAAATATATTTCTCTGCAGTCTTCTCTTTTGCAGACTAAACATATGTAACACTAAGGAGTTTTCCTTCCTTCTGGACACAGACTATGCTGGCTGTTCTCATCCAGAAAAGCTCGGCTTGTCAAGTCTTTCTTGAAATGTATATGATCTGACAAATGCAGGTTAGAGAATAATGAGAATTTCTCTTTACCATGACACTTTACTTCTGCAGATATAGCTTAGGGCAATATTTTGTAGCGAACCTCTCTGGTCCAATATAAATCCATGCAAAAACTCTTTGCTAATCCTGTAATACTTGTGCTCTGATCTTCCGTTTTAGAAAACACAATTCCTGACTGTTTAGACTCACAATGGGGACTCCTGCTCAGACATTGACAGGATCTCTGCTGTAACCCTGTTCACGGGGGGGGGGGGGGAGGCACTACAGTGGCAGGTGGGATGCTAAATGCAGATTATTTTCAGAGAAAGCAGAAAAATTGCAAGGCAGTGTCTGTAATATCTACGGTATAAGAATGATTCATACACCAGTGCAAAGTGCGAAGGACAGAAAGAGATGTTAAAAGGTCAGTGGTTTTTACTTCATTTAACACTGCATACTCTTGCTGCCAATTCAGTGGCTTTTTTGAATTCTGTTCCTTTCATGCGAATTTCTGCATCTGCTTATAGGTGCATGGTGAAAAATGACATACCGAACAAACTTCATTGTTAACGTTCTGCCTGTAAATCCCTTCTCCTACTCATCTTGAAACAGGGCCATTGACTTTCTAGCAATATTTAGAATTCAAACCATTGCTGGTTGAATGTATTTCTTTCCTTTCTTTAATTCCCACCCCCCCTGCTTAGCAGCATCACACTCTTCTCCGATAGTTGAAGGAGATGCAGCTGCTACTTATAATCTATTAATACTTGAAAACTGAAGCACACTTTACTCAGTGGTACAAACATCTAACAGCCACATCATTTAAAAGCAGTCTGCTGGGAAAAAGAAAAAAAAAAGGATCAGCATACTCATGGATATGTAGAAGACCTGTCCAGTATCTTTGGTGTCATCCTTCTGCAGAATTTTAAACTCTGCGTTCATATCAAAACCGAAGAGATTTTATTGGGCTAGCACGAATGTATGAGTTTACTTATAAGACAAAGTTGATTTAAACAGGTGCAAAACTCAGCTCTGCGTTCATTGGATATAGTTTGACAATTATTACTATTTTCATATATTGTTTTAGGCTGAATCATTTTTTTTTAACATTTATTCAAAGGCTTGACATTCTGTTACAATGTCTCACTTCAGAAATGAATGTTTACAATTTGTATCTGGTCACTGTATTTGCTGTCATAGTCGAGGATTTTGGCTGCATTTGTTTACAGAATGGCAACAGTTTTACGGTTAAGAAGGGAGGTGGATGACTGAGAGCTAACCCCAGATTGTTGGTTTTTTAAAAAATATATTGCTTCTATTTTCCTTTCCGCTACTTGTCCTTCCAATCTCTCTTCTAGGGAATAAAGTCTACACAATTCTGCACAATCAATGAAAAAGTTATTTGGTTGCTATTTGCTATCTATATTAAATTTGAAACTTTAAAGCCACACAAGGCAGCTTCCACAAATGTGACAGAAGATTTAACTTGTCATTTGTATTTAATACAGTTTTCTTTCTTTTCTTTAACGTGCCTGATGAGCTTGACATTTTCTGATGTCAGTGGCAAGTACCTTTGCATCTTAAGTACTATTTATTAGATAAGTGGATTGCCAAACAAATATTGGGTTACCCTCTAAATATAAATAGCAAGATTAGCTGATTTTTACTGAGCAAGATCACTCAAGACTACAGATTTCTGGGCAGGATGGGTGGGTTCATAGGTGTGAAACCAACTTTGTATGTATATAAAGTGGTAGCCTGGGGAAATAACCTACGTTATTTGTGATTCTGTGAATGAAAAGATGAAACTTTCAGTGGCAGGTTTTTCTTCCAGTATCTCCAAATCTGTATCAATTTTCATGAATTTCATGGATCATTTTTTGAGAGTAAAAGAACTACTGCACTATTATTAGGTGAGATGTATTTCCCCTAATGTATTAGGGGAATGTATTACTTGAATTTGTTTTTAAAAAGGAAGCATAGATGTTGTTTCCTTTTGGTTGCAATTTGGAGATGTAGCTTTATAATGATGCTTCAGCAGGAACCTGTCAGCTCAAGGTAGACTACACCTAGAAGCAGTCCAGGCCTACTTTATTATAAGGCTATAACATAATCTTGCATAGTCTATGCTTTCCTCCTTTCTCTTCAAGGTCATTCCCTCAGCCCTCTTAAATGGCCACACCTACCACCCCTTGTTTGGGCTCAGAAATGAACTAGTCTAGGGTGAGCCCACTTAGCATTTCCCAGGGAATACCAGGTTTGGGGCACTCTGAATTAGGCATCAACTGGGGCCAGTGATAATTCACAGCCTCAAAAGGGGAAGGGCAAAGATCTGGATTACAATTGGCAGCTCCAAAAAGTGACTTACTGTGTCCTCTCACCTGTTCCAAACATTGAAAGAGAAAGGCAGATTTTTAATATTGTAATTGTTGTAGCTATATTAATTTATCAAGGGGTGGCATCACAAAGTAACTGCCTCCATGGACTTTTAAAAATCTGGACAGCCAGGAAGGCTACAGAGCTGTGTAGCAGAAAACATCACTAGTAGCACTAGCATCTTCCACTATCTCCAGATATGAAAGCTCAAAAACATCAGCACTAGAAATTTGAAATAAACGCTCAAGCATACTGAAAATAAGATAGAAAAGCAGAACTTTCTTTAGAAGAAGACGACTTCTGAGAAACCTCAGGACATTTTTTTTAGAATTCCATTAATTGTAATACGAGGGATATTACAGGGAGAATTGCAAATGGAATATCAGATATGACGTTTGCACTGTGCTTCATTCCACCTAATAATACGGTAGGGTTATAGTCTTGAAAGCAGGGAAATGGGCTTGAGGCAACAGTAGTGGCAGAAAGATAGAAAACAGGTGCTACATCTTATCCTGATGATTTTCTCAATGGGGTAAAAATGCTCAGCCTGAAGTACCTGTTCCAAAATTGAGTTTTTCTTAGAACCATGTGGCATTGACTCCTGGGTCTCCCGAGTAGGTGTAAGATCAACTGATGGGGTTCATAATACTACTTCTGGGTGCTGGAGATTAGACAGTGAATCATGACTTTGGGGATCCTCAGGCCAAGATAACTGTTGCCTTACAACTAGGTCTTCAAGTTTGGCAACAATTACCTTGCTAATTGTAAGATGTCACAGACATCAAATCAAATTGTAAAATGTAAGATGTCACAGACATCAAATCAAGCTAACTCTCCACATCAGGTTGTCTATTTCACTTCCTCCAGAGATAAAATGGGAGATACCATTGCTTTAATTTCTGCTATTGGAGTTACGCATGATCTTAGATCCTTCTTTGTCTAATTCATAAACTGTATTTTGTCATTGCAACTGAAAAAAATCACCTAGTATGAGGGATATACTTAACGTACGTCTCTTGAGATGTATCTGTGCACCAAGTTGACAAACATAATTTGCTTGTTTAAGCTGCAAGCAATACAATACAAGCTATTTCAGCTACTAAAAATGTGGGAGAATGGCATTACTGCTTGTTGAATATTGTCTTCTGTATACAACTATAGACATTATGTGTATTCACAATGTACCATCTTCACGTTAATAGGTGTACTCATGTACAATGAGCTACGAATTTTTTTCTTCTAGAAGTGTTAATTAGCAGCCTTTTGTCCTCTTCAAGCTACATTTTATTGTTGCTTTAGGTTCTGCGTAAGTTTACAATACGTACAGGATTACTAAAATACAATTTGGACTGCCAAGCCATAACCTGCAGAAATTTTATTGTCCATTATAGCAATGAAATAATAACAATAATGGTATAAGTAATGTATAACCAAGACAAAACAAGACTTTTCTATGCAAAGAAGGAGTAGTAAATTCCATTAATAAGTAATTATCATTTATTTTTATCAGTAAGTGATCAGAGCTTCACTTGAATAAATCAATCATTGCCTATGAGACATCTATAAAAAAAACCCCAATTTTGGCCATCTCTCTTTTGAAGAAAATAAACAAATGGTTAATATATTCAGAGTGCTGCTCATACAGTATGTCACAGAAGTGAGTACACCCTTCACATTTTGTAAATATTTAAGTATATCTTTTCATGTGACAACACTGAAGAAATGACACTTGGCTACAATGTAAAGTAGTGAGTATACAGCTTGTATAACAGTGTAAATGTCCCCTCAAAATAACACAACACACAGCCATTAATATCTAAACTGCTGGCAACAAAAGTGAGTACACCCCTAAGTGATAATGTCCAAATGGAGCCCAAAGTGTCAATATTTTGTGTGGCCATCATTATTTTCCAGCACTGCCTTAACCCTCTTGGGCATAGAGTTCACCAGAGCTTCACAGGTTGCCACTGGAGTCCTCTTCCACTCCTCCATGATGATGTCACGGAGCTGGTGGATGTTAGAGACCTTGCGCACCTCCACCTTCCGTTTCAGGATGCCCCACAGATGCTCAATAGTTTAGGTCTGGAGACATGCTTGGCCAGTCCATCACCTTTACCCTCAGCTTCTTTAGCAAGGCAGTGGTCGTTTTGGAGGTGTGTTTGGGGTTGTTATCATGTTGGAATACTGCCCTGCAGCCCAGTCTCCGAAGGGAGGGGATCATGCTCTGCTTCAGTATGTCACAGTACATGTTGGCATTCATGGTTCCCTCAATGAACTGTAGCTCCCCAGTGCCGGCAGCACTCATGCAGCCCCAAACTAT
>QLTV01004118.1:525158-543385 GCA_003457575.1 Thermophis baileyi | reverse complement strand
TGCCCCCCCGCCCCTTCAACCTCTGCAGCAATGCTGGCAGCACTCATACGTCTATTTCCCAAAGCCAACCTCTGGATATGACGCTGAGCATGGGCACTCACCTTCTTTGGTTGACCATGGCGAGGCCTGTTCTGAGTGGAACCTGTCCTGTTAAACTGCTGTATGGTCTTGGCCACTGTGCTGCAGCTCAGTTTCAGGGTCTTGGCAATCTTCTTACAGCCTAGGCCATCTTTATGTAGACCAACAATTCATTTTTTTAGATCCTCAGAGAGCTCATTGCCATGAGGTGCCATGTTGAACTTCCAGTGACCAGTACGAGAGTGAGAACACCAAATTTAACACACCTGCTCCCCCTTCACACCTGAGACCTTGTACCACTAACGTGTCACATGACACCAGGGAGGGAAAACGGCTACTTGGGCCCTATTTGGACATTATCACTTAAGGGTGTACTCACTTTTGTTGCCAGCAGTTTAGACATTAATGGCTGTGTGTTGCGTTATTTTGAGGGGACAGCACATTTACACTGTTATACAAGCTGTATACTCACTACTTTACATTGTAGCCAAGTGTCATTTCTTCAGTGTTGTCACATGAAAAGATATACTTAAATATTTACAAAATGTGAGGTGGTATACTCACTTCTGTGACATACTGTGTGTGATGATACTCCAAAGAACAATTTAGAACAGTGTAACATTTTTTATAGCAAAAGGAAAGAATTAAGCTAACTGTGAAGAGACTTGTTCAAACTTTTATGTTTTTTGCCTTTTTACTACCAGGCAGAAATCAGCTCTTCCCCATCATTAAATTTCCATGAAAAAACAAACTCCAACTGACGATATCCATTACTCTTTTCCTTGCACCTTCTCTTGAAAAAGTAGTTTTTCCTTCATGCTAGTGCAACATGCAATTCTAATCTTAATTTGTAAACCGCCCAGATTCAGGTGGCATATATATGTAATAAATTAATGGGAGTTTTATAGCTTTATATACTTGTCCATTGTAGGAACCTATTTCCTTTTCTTTAAGGAGAAAAAATAAATAAACTAGTTGGCTGTGTGGGAACAAAATTCTGGCTATGATCCAGCATAATTTTTTCTTTAACGTTCAAGCCTCTTTCAAGTTGTTTTAAAATCTAAGTAAAGCATTTTACTATAACTTCCTAAAGCAAATGCATCTTTGGTATTTACTATTTTTACTAATGCTAAAAATATGTATTTTTTTTCCCCAGAATAGGATGTACTATAAAGTCTATCTAATTTCCACAGAATGGAATAAGGTTGCTTACTTTGTTCGGTGAAAGCTGTTAAGATTTCATGTAAGCAATAAGGTGATACTAGATCATATTGTCCAAGTACAAAAATGGAATCAAATCTAGGCTACATTCTAAAATATTGTGAGTTCTAAGTTATTATTTTCAATGGCTTCCAATAATTGCAAAAATCCCTGCTAGCAATAATTTCTGAAAGGTCATGACGATGATCTGGCATTTCATTGGAAGAACTGTATATGGCAAACAAATAATTTACTTACCTTTTGCAATTATTTTGAAAAAAGATTCTTCTATAGTTCTTCTGTTGGCTTTTTGAAACCTTACGTTTAAAAATTTTTGTTCAATAATCAGTTCCACTGAGTATAGCATCCTTTAATTTTATTTTAAAAGTGAATGAAAGGGCAAACACTATAAATAACACATGGAAGCTTCTGAAAGGGAAAACCTTATCTACTTTTATCTTTACTACAGTGTTAAAATTTGCATTTCTACACATGCCGAAGGAGGAATGAAAGGAAAACACACATTATAATGCTAGTTCTTACAGGAGTTATTTTGCAGCAACAGCCTAATATGAAATGCATATTTGTATAGACACAACAAAAGCGTGCATCCCACGTAAATGGTGGTGGTTACCTTAGGATATTGATTTTAAAAAGAAGGTAACTAATTTGTAAGATTGAAATCATGAAGAATAATTGGAAGAAAGCAACTTTACCTTTAGAGAAGGAAAGTCACATTTATACAGTGTGTATTTCAGTAACTTCAATGTCAAGAAAATGACCTACACTTGAGGCCAAACATGAAGCCATCTCTGGGAGGACAGTTTTAAGCATGAAAAATAGGATTCTACCAATTAGATTTTTAGAAGATGCCAAAGACACACAGTTAATAACTTTTGAGTGCTAATCAGAAATAAGATGGATGTTTGGAAAGCTGTTGCTAGGGGAAAGGGGGGCGGTTGGAGAATCATCCAAATAATGTGCAATTCAAAAATTAAAAGTGTGATGCAATTACTAATCAGTAAAAATGATCCTAATAAATCATTCAGCATTACATTTGCTCTTCATCAACTAAAGCCAAGGTATCTGAAGTTATTTACATTTTTAAAAGGCTCACCTGGCATTGCAAGTAATATTCATATCATTTGCATGTCACCTGACAACACTAGGATACAATTCTTATTTATTTTGAATTTTTTGGAATGAATTTATAATGAACAAAATTTAGAAAGGAGTCATTCAATGTCAATAACCAAAATGCTAAATAAAATACACTATTGGTTTCTAACTCTTAATAATGAGGAAGAATAAGTAATATATATCTTGCTACAATGTCCCAAAGGTGCTTTTTTTTCAAGAGGCAACTGGACTTTCTGAAAAAGTCCAGTTGCCTCTTCAAAAACAATAACAACACACCTTTGGAACAACCATGACCTGGATGACTGAGAATCTCCATAGACATCTTGCTACAATGGTTGCTAAAGATGGGAAGTTGGAGAAAGATAGAAGATAGTATGTAGTCCATTGCATAGCAATGTTGAAAGAAGAAAAAATTGCTGGAAGGAAGGAAACTTGAATATAGTGGGAATGGATTAGTAAGTCTGGATGGTAAAACAAGAGCAGATTGGTAAAGAATAAGATGGTAAATGAAGAACAATAAGGAACAAATTGCAAAATAAACATAAGTTGCTTTTGGATGGAGTGACAAGAGATGCAGAATGTAATGTGTGAATCAGTGCATAGATTTGGAGGAAGACAGGGTGCCTTGCAAGGATATTACTGTACAGAAAGGACTCTGAAGGGTTTAAGTCAGATTTCCCTTCCTCTATGGAGTTGGGGGGGAGGACGTACTATGTCTTTTTTCCATAAAGTTTATTACACTATGAAAGGGAATACTGTGATTGATAGCTATGTATGTAATAAGTTACATTTAGTAACCTTTTATTTGTGTATTCAGTATAAGTACATTTGACCGATAGAATCAGTGTTAAAAGAGACTATTTAGGCCAATGAGTCCAATTTTCCATCGTGTAATCCACATTTCTTAAAGCGTAACTGTCTACAATATGTTTACATTTATCAAGTGTTGGGGAGCAACTCAAAGAGTTGTGTGCAAAATAATTAAAATATGAAAGCATTTTGAATGTTTTGTGATCCAAAATCCACATTTTAAATATTTTGTTTTGAAGATGAAACAAAGCATGCTGCTTTAAGTATTTTGTTTTGTTTCAGAAAATGTTATTAGAACATTATGGTCTAGTCTCTTGCAATTAATAACTACTGAATGCAATAATTGGCCTAGCCTTCCTGCAGCAGCTTTGGTGACCCCAGTTATTATGTTGGTGAGGTGGAAGAATTGCTCAGTATTTGGGGAAGGGCTTTTAGCAGCATTTGGAGGAGCTAATGGTGCTAAATGGCACTCATTTAGGTTTCTGCTCTCTGTTAGCAATCCAGAAGGCTGAAAGTAAAAGTCAGGAGGAAAAGGATCTGCCTCCTGTGGTACTCTATTGGAATCCAAAATAGATAGTAATGGTGACCAAGAGGAATCAGACCATGCGTTAGTACTGACATAGGCACATATTGTGTGAAAGAAACACATCAAGCGTGAATCAAGTTGCATTTGATTGCTCTGGTAGTCTTTACGTAGTGGAACTCCACCTACCCAATATGGCAAGGCACTCAACGTGCCTCCTCAATCCCCAGGAGTGGAGAAGCATGGTCAAGGCAGATTCTATACTTCAGCCATTCTTGGTATCAGAGTTTGCCTTAATAGGCCAAGTTCTGCAATTTGTTCTTTTCTTAGAAAAGATCTTGGATGAACCCCAGGAGAAGCGGCATTCAAAAAGCCTTGGGGGCTCAAACGTACAGTGGAGTTATGCACTGACCAAAGTTCTTAAATGTAGAGCAAGCATCAGTACCATCTGATGGACATTTCATTCCCAGCAATAGATAACAGTCCTGATTCCAAGCTACTGAGCTTCTACACCAACTAGTGTATTGATCTGATCAGTGGAAGAGAAAGGTTCCTTTTGTTTGCTTAGTAAGGCAGAGTAAAGCTTTTGCTTCTCCAGTTTTGGACAGCCAACACCAATATCTGCACAGATTGGGCAATGGTTGCCAGGTAGAACATGTCTTGCCCTTCAAACTGCATCTTCAGATAACATGGTAAAATTTCAAAATGCTTGTGCAGTTATTTAGTCCATGGTTCATTGTACAAGACACATTCAAGCATATTGGTTTGTCTGTTTGGTACAGTTCTGTCCCTTTGGGAATTCAAATCCCCCCCCCCCCTTATTTTGATGAGAAACAATGCCTGTGTTTTCGTTTTCTCAATATTTTAGAATATAAATGAAAAAACAGCCAGAATTGGAAGACACTGTGTATTTCCTTAACCCAGTCTCTTTCTTGGACAGAAACACTTTTCTTTTAGTCATTTTCTCATTCCATTAAGCAGGAACTGCAGATCTATTTTAGGCAACCAAACAGCCAAGAGTAAAACACTGAATATGTTAAATAAATTTTCAGATTCAGGTTGAGATAATCTGGGATTTTGAATATAAGGTTTAGGTAATGTACATTAAAAGATTATGAGTTTTAACAGATTTTTTGAAAGAAATATTTAGGTTTGTAGGCTAATTAAAATTCACTTTCTGCCTGACTGCACTTTTGTAGATACCTGAAAGGATGATAGAAGTTAAAAAGCCGATCCCACTTCACATTCTCTTTTATCAGTATTGCTCAGGAGCATATAAAATGTCGTAGGCACAGGTTTCCATACAATTTCTATAAAATATTATAGAATATTATATTATTAAAAATAAAATAAGGGCTGGTTTCTCCAAAGATTCAGTGGTTGGTGGAAGTGAGCATGAACTGACATCCTATTTATTCTTGTAGTCATGGGAAGAAAAATGAGGGAGCGAAGGTTTTTTTCCAAGTTCCAAAACAATTCTCACTGTTTTCTAAGGTCAAACCACAACTTCCAATGAAACACAACCACCTGTTGTTGTGTTTTTTTTCAATGAAGCACACCCAATGTAAAATGTCATGTTCTGTACTCTGGAACTACTGAGGATAGATCTTGACATCCTGTGTGGTATTTTCTCAGGTATTTGAAGACTGGTATTATATTCCCTGTTTAGGCCTCTCAAAATTCAACATGCTCAGTTTCTTCAATCTCTCTTCATATGGCTTTGTTTCCCTCACCCCAATCATTCTCAACTTTCCTTCTACAAATTAGGTTCCAATGTTTGAATTCTTCTTAAACTGCCAGAACTGCTGTAATACTTGAGCTGATGTCTAGCCAATGGAAAATAAAGTGGAACGATGATTTCCTGTAATTTGGGAATATTGTTCATTCAGCTAAATTTACAATTGGCAGCATTACACTGATGACACCTACTTAATTTTTAATCAACTACCCTTCAACATCTTTTCCACAAAGTACTCTTGTCCAGCCAGATATCCCCTTCTGTGTAACCATATGTGTAAATGAATAACTTTGCCTTTTCTCTATTAAGCTCATTCAATCCTTGTCTCTAACGCATTTTTACTTTTGCTATACTATCCCATCCAATTTTGTAACATATACAAATTTAGTAAGCAATAGTTCTAGCTTTTCTTTGCTACCTATTAGTGTTACATTGTCTTTATTAAGCAACTGATATACTGCTTATTATTATACTTACTATTTTTAATTATATTCTGAACATTTCTGATGACATTTTGTTATGTTACCATTGTTCTTGGTCTCCACTGACAACTGCTGGACTCTAACTATCGTATCATTATTTTCTATAATTCTTGGCTTCCTGTATGCACTTCCCCTTAATGATTTGTTGACCTTTCTTCTTCTATACACCCTTTGCTTTCAAAACTTTTATTACACCTTTAACTTTTTCTACTGTCTTCATTTGTTTCCCTCTTCATTGAAATAATTTGCTACTGCGATTGGTAATTTTTTAGGAACTCCATCAGTTCAGGGCACATCATCTTCTATATTATGTAATATGTTGGGCCACATTCAGTTTTAATTTTCCTTCAACTGTTCCAGCTACTTCCATTTCTTTTATTAGGGGTTCTTCCTATTGGTTAGAATAAATGAAACCACAGTTGATTCTCTTATGCTTTTTGTTTAAACCTTCTGAAAGCAAAAGTTTTCAGCAAGATGAATCAGGAACTCCCTGAGAGGGACATTCGTGGCACACTTAAGTCTTCTGTTAAATTCCAAAATCCTAGTTTCAGATGCTTATCTATTTTATTTTTATGTTTCAAGGAAGATAAATATAAATATAAAACCCATATTTTTATAAAAGAAGTGGAAGGTAACAGAAATCATATATACTGTGGGCTTTTTACCCCAGAAATCCATCTCCAGATTTTACAGCCTTGGGAACTTTTGCAGAGTGTGCGCCCAAGAGGAATACCGCCAAATGAATGCCATGGGTTCACTCCACATCCACATCCACTTTGCAAAGCTAAGTGACTCTGCAGTACACCACTTGTCTTTTCTCCTATAAGCAATCAAGTCAGTCTACTGCATAATGCAAAGCAGTTTGTCGTGTGAGAGAGCTGCTTTTCCAAATACGTTAAATGGCCAAAGATGCCTTTTATACTATATTCTTTGAACATCATGTTCAGTTTACATTAATGTCTGCTTATTATAAATCACCTAATCTTGTTTTTGAAAGGTAAAAAAAAATCGTAGTACACAACACTTTTAATGTATATATTTAACTGCAAATATTGCATCATTTTTGGTGAAGGGAATTTGTTATTCCCCCCCCCCCCCCGTTCCTCAAATTCTGTTCACAGGCATATATGAAGACTGGCTAAGTTATTAATTGGGATTATATCTTCCTACACAAGTGAATGAGTTCTGACATGTACCTAGGGAATAATTATGTTTAGAAGTCTTTGATATTGTCTTTGAGTTCATGTAAAATGATTCATTAAAATGATGTTTGAATTTAAATTATTAGTTCAAGTTTCCTGAAGAGCCTCAAACAAGTCATTGATATACCGTTACGTAAACATGGATTTGTTTCATTTTTAGTATAAAATTGTAAGCTAAACTCCAGTGAAATTAATACATCCCAATCATACATGATTGGGTACTGAGATTTAGATCAGATAAAAAGGCAAAGATCAAGCTTTAAAATAAATTTTTAAATATAGTTCTCATAAAAATAATTGGGGATGTATATACAATTAGAATCTGAACTAGTGTAAAACTAGTAGGATAACATATTCAGCACCTTTTAGTTGTATTTAGCAACTGACAAGGTTTGTCCTCCATTTTTTCTCCTCCTTTCCCTCCCTCCATTGAGCAATTTGACAGTTTTGTTTAACCCACGTAATACCTGTGATTAGTGGAAAGGCTTTTTTAGCAGACACAGAAAATGGAAGATGAAACTGCAGCAGAAGCATGGCAAATCTGAAAAGTTAATTAGTGCATAAATCTATTTTAAAAACAAAAAAGATAGAACTTACAAGCTACGATAAAAAGTTATGTCTTTAAAGCTATAGATTATATAACAGGGTGGGAAATGTTTAATATCCATTTCTATAAGTGAAGTGGTTAGACTTCCAAATGTATAAAATATGTATGCTGTCCAAAGTATTATTTCTTTCCACAGCATTTGGTTTTTATATAGCATAAATCCAGAAGTTTAAAAAATCAGATTGTTATGCTTTTCCCACCCTGACAGAGAATAAATATGAATTCAAAAGCACAGTGGAAGTGGGGAAAAAAGAAGAAAAGAGAGAAAAGGCAGCAGAGAAAGACAGAAGAGGTGAATACAGAGCTACAGAAGTGTTTATTGAGCATGCTACAGAGGCAAGCAGCGTACACATAAGAAGAAATTAAACAACCATCAAACCTCCCAACTTTGTTAGAAAATTAATTTTTAATTGTGCCGCTTTCAAACTATACTGAAATATTACATTTCTAAAGATGTAAAAACTCAACTAATAGAAAATATACATGACCTTTTTCTACATAGATAACATAATCTATGACTCTTGGAACTAAATACATCAATTGCAAAACGTATTGGTTATTTGAACAGAATCAGTAAAACAGCCCAGATTGATAGAGGAACTGTTTCCAAATGAATTTTTTTTCCTGTAGATTCTGAGCCATGTTTATAGTAAAGGCAGATCCATTTCTAGATATAAAATATTTTGAAGAGATTTATTAAAACTGAATATTACAATGCAAGGTAAATTAAGACTAAAGGCACATAAACTTTGGTCCCACCTGGTTGTCAGTTTTGTTTTTGTTTTTTTATAAAGAAAACTGCCAAAAAAAATTATTAATCTTTCTGCAAAAGTTTGCAATACATTTTCTTCATCCTTGAAATACATGCACCAACTCCTGAACTAGCTAGACCAGTCTGAACATGCTCAGAAATCCACAACCATATTTCAAATTGTAATTACTAACTAAAAATGGCAATATATATTTAAATGCATGTAAGTTATGTCAACTTCAAAAAACATCTACAAAAAATATTCAGCCACAAACAAGACATTACTTAGTGCCAACATTTATATGATTTGCCCCAGAGTGTGTTTACAAAAAGGTTAAGACTTTATACAACTCTTTTTTCACTGAGGCTAAAAGCCACAGGAACTAACAAAAAAACAGAAGAATCACTTTCAGACTTTTAAAGAAATTAACTCTTTGCATCTTTGTAGTTCTGACTAAAGCCTATATTTTCAACTAAACTAAATCTGAAATACAAAGGCCATTTTTACTGAGAGAAAAAAATAATATGGTGAGTTTCTCTTCAAGAAGAACAACTGATTTTGTTTTTAAAATGTTTCATGGAAAACTGATAAATCCCAAACAGAAAAAAAAAGCTTAACCCTTTTTACACACTCTTGCCTAATACATATTTGGCATAATCCTGCAGAAGTTAGGTGCAACAAATTCCCCCTGAAATCAATGTTCTAATTCTTGGATTTCAATGGAATAAATGCAAGCCTAACGTTCACTGGACTGCACCTATTAATTCCCATATAATGTGCCCCAAACAACCAAATTTTTAACTAGTAAATGCAACTCTAAGTTTTCCTTCTTTAAGGCACGTATGTTAACTAAGTTGAAAAACTATGGGATTTCCTCAGAATCCCCTTTAAACAAAATGGTTTCATAAACATATGCAAAACCAGCAGATAATATCACTGCTTCTTCCTTGCAAATCCTTTTTCATTTCATTTATACATAAACAATCAAGGAATGATAACAGCATGAAAAACAGATGTCCATCTCTGGTCCCCGCTTTCCCGAACAGTCATAGATGACAACACTAAACAATGTGATACAACCTTATTATTTTGATATCTCACTTCAAATGGTTGATTTGGAAAAAGAAACTCTCAGATGATGATTTTCTCCAAGATTGTAATTATGCAGATCAATCAAAGCCTGGATAGCTTCTTCTACTGTTGACATCTGAAGAAGGGCCATCTTGTGATCTCTTCTGGAACAAAGCAATGAAATTAGACACGAAAACAATACAAGAAAGTTTTAATATAAAACCTATTCTTACCAAAGACAGCTGCTCCCTCATTTTAAATGAAGTTTCAAAGAAAATGTGCTTACTGAAAAAATTTAAATGCTTTCACAGTGCCTCCAGTATTACCAAACAACATGCGCAGGTCATCTTCCGATACTGACGGTCTACAAAAAGAAGAGAGAAGAGGGAAGAGACACAGGAAAGAATTAAAAGCTACATTTGGCTTTTACATGAATTTTTCAAGGAATTTGCTAGCCAAGACTTACGGAATATTAGATAAATGAAGAGTTGCAGATGGAGGAAAAATATTTTGAAAGTTTTTTGAACCAGGCTTCTTGAAACGATGAAGAGGTGAATTGCCAAAATCTTTTGTTAAGCCTTGGTCATCGAGACCTTCTCGAGGTAGCTGAACTGTTTGATGTTTGGAAAGAGTGACACGAATAATCTTGCCATACATTTTCTGCCCATTAAGATGGCTCATAGCTAAACAAAAATAATGAAGATTATTTGCTTCAGTCCTTATATCAATTTAACAATTAAACTTTTTGATATAGTTATTGTTTTAAAAAGAGTCTCTAGTGGCAATTTGTTTTATTGAATGAAAAAAGATGTATTTTATTAAATGAAAAAAGATGTAATTTTTTTTCATCTGCCCAATATCAAAGTTATTTGAAATACTGGAGATTTCTCAAAGAAGAGTTTTTTAAATTTTAAAAAACAAAGAGAAAAACAATCTAAATAATAAAAAATAGCATGAAAAATAAAGCATAGTATATTCTATCTATCTATCATCTATCTATCTATCTATCTATCTATCTATCTATCTATCTATCTATCTATCTATCTATCTATCTATCTATCTATCTATCTATCTATTTTTCATGTGTCTAGACTGCCCATGAACTCTAAAATAAAATAAATAAATTCAGTATTTACGATTCCAGTGCATAGTAGACATCTAATCTCAATCTAAGTAGCATAATATAGAAATCCTTGGAAAAAAGGACTGTCTTAAAATGCCTGGTACTGAAAAAAGACTAACAAAGAAGCCTGGCCTTCCTATTTGGAAAGGGCATTCAATAAGCAAGACCCTGCAGGCAAGAAGGTTGATGTCTCTGTCATTTTCCATTCCAAATTTTCAAGGGCTGTTTAGAACTCTTTTTTGTTGAATTACTACTGAATTTCGATGAATTTCTACTTAAAATTATAACTAATTTTTAAGTTTCATTCACATCACTGTGTATTCAGTAAAGCAAAAGGAAAAACAAAGGAAAATAATGGCTTATTTAATGTACAAATCAGATGATTTAATTACTACCAGTAATTAGGCAGATCAATTTTATGATACAAATCTAAAAAGACATGTTTCAGCAGAACTTTACTTTATTCAGACAGTAAACAATGGTGCATTTTTGTAAGTTGGTGCATTTTGGAGCAGAATCTAAAAGAATTATATAATGTGCCATGTACATACAAATTTACTCTCCTTCCACTTCTTATAAATAAGATTATGTTTAACATAAGTAGGCAAGTTAATGAATTACCCTCATTAGTCTCATTCCCTTCCTTAAAGATAAAATTATTTTTAATGCAACCTCGGAAGAAAAGAGCATGAATCTGCAATATTCTATTATTTAACTATCCACCCATCACAGGTGCAGCTTTGCAATTAATAAATTATCTCACAGGTACAGAGGATTGAGATCTAAAAAAAACCCAACAACATCCAGAAAAAAAGTCTGTAGCTGCACCCACTGAAAAGTAAATTTGAATCCTGACATTGTACTGTCCGATTGAACAGCCTCATGTTCAGAAAACTATTATCTATCTGTAGAACATATTAGGCAACTTTACAGACTTTATTCACCCCTACAGAAATCCTGTGGTTTTATAAACTGTGAAATATGAACAGTTTCCCAAATAATTTTAAGAAATACTGAAAACCAAGAATGAAATGGAAGAGAAAAAAAACCATGTTAATCTCACCAAGCTGTGACTGGTTTCCATCAGCCATCTGTATAAGAGCACTGTCTTTCTTATTGTATAAAATCTTCACTCGTTGTACATCCCCATAAACACCTTTTTAGGATTAGAAAAGTAACCCAAAAGAAATAATATTTTAAATATAGCTAAATTGAATACTTTGAAACATCAATGAAACATTCGGACAGATCTTTCACTTCTTCCAGCATTCACACAAATGAATAAGAAGAACAAGATTTTGAATAGGTGGATTTTGAAAAAAGGAAGACATTTTTGATATACCCTCAAAGCTATGAGAATGGTTTTAAATAAAAGACCATGCAAAATAAAATCACATGCATTAAAAGAAAAGTTTGCATCTATGGAGTTTAAAAATAGCAAAAGAAAAATAGCAAAAGATTTACTATTCAACTTTAAGCCAAACTGCTAGCTATAAATAAGAATTAAGGTGAAACAAATAATTAAATCAATAATAAAAGTATAGTGCTAACGATAACATACCGAAGAGGGTAAACAGACTTTGGGGCGTAACCATCTTTAGAAGGAGAGAAGAGCAAGCAGCATAAGACAAGAAGAGAGAAGAGTCGAGGAAGAGCGGAGATGAACAGATCATCCATAACGAAGGGTGGTTCCCGCAGAATGGTGAGGTGGTCATGGATCATGGTTCAAGGCGGTTAATTGGGGCAAGTTGGTCCGAGGAACATTTTGTTCAAGCACAGAAGCATGAACATAGGGGATGGAGACAGGGGTGTAGACAAGGAATGCAAAGGATAGGATAGGGGAGGGTATGGGAATTTGGGAAGAGACAGGGAAAGGGTAGGTGAGCACACAGGGAGAAGATGAAATGGGGAAGGGAAACAGCAATGCAGAAGAAAAATAAGGAAGTGGGGAACAAAAAAAAAAATAAAATATAGGTCAGTACATAGGAAATGCAGGAATTTGGTCAGAAAATGGTTGGTTTATGTATTGTACAAGAAAAACTGAGTAAAATGTAGTCATCCAAGACAAAATATGGGTAAAGTACATCCATATCATACAGTAAATTACATTTCAATAGAACATGAAAAAACATGCAATAGAAACTTAAAGAAAAAAAAATCCTCTAAACTTTAACTGCATAAGCATGTCTGGTTATGAAATGCAGGGAGAAGTCTTTCAAATGGCACTCTGATTCAAGCATTTTAACACGCAAGACTATGAATGACGAAAATGAGAGAAGTATAATGGTTCAATATTAAAACAGAGGCCAGTCAAATGGAACACATAGTCAAAGTAGACAAACTGATACAAACTATCCCACATTTCATACCAGCTTCCACAGCAAGTCAAAGTAAAGATCCAAGGCAATAAAATGCAAAACTAAAAGTAACTCAGACTTCAGAGTTAAGGAAATAATAAAACAAAGGTTTTCTAAAACGGAGACAAAATGAATAGCAACTGCAAAAGAAAAGAAAAATTACTAAGAGAGATTGAAGAGTGCTGCATCAAGATCGCTGGGAGAAACCTTCAAAGAAAAATTTGTTAGAGTTGTTCACATACATTAATACAACAAAAAGAGCAGAGATGTGTAAGCATGAAATGAATAAGCAAAGGAACAACTATAACAACAAAACGGCAGTTTTATTAAATTCTATATTTCAAAATGGAGCACACTGTTACAAAAATAAGCTTTAAAAATATCCATAACATGCAGTGTTTATTCTCTCTAGTTTTTTTAAAAAAAATGAAACATAGGTAGCCAAGTAGGAAAGGGTTATTTTAAAAAGACTAGCTACCTCCAAAATCAAAAGTATTTAACAGTATAGAACATATTGGAATCCAGCCATAACACAATCTGAAGTAAGATGAATAAATAAAAAGTCGATCTTAAGATATGGAAGCAAGCTCAAAATAAGAAGGATACATAAGAATTTGAAAAAGAATGAAGCGTGATTAAAGAAAGAAGAATGCTGAAGAGAGAAGATACACTAACCTCTTCATTTAAATTGCTAACCAAAAGGACTGTATTGCCACCAGTTGAAACTCCAGGCATACCCACACGGCCAGCTGCTGCTGCTGCTGCTGCCGCCGCAGCATTTGGAATCCCCAAAGGACTCAGCGCTCCTGGAACAGCTGCAACAGGAAGCCCTAATTTTAAAATAAAGCATATTTTACGAAACACACACAAGTCGCTCTAATATAGCCTAATTAATGCTCCCATTGCTGAAACCAATTCTTTATGATAAAGAGACTCTATGGCAGTGTTCTCAACCTTGACATCTATAAGATGTGTGGACTTCAACTCGCAGAATCATCCAGCCAGCATGCTCTTCAACTGACTAATATAAATCGAAGCAAATGATGTTATTTCTTTTACAACAAATTCCAGATTAAGGCTTTTTTAATTAAAAAAAAAATCCCTTCTAGCAAAGCGGAGAAAAAACCTGTAATCAATTTGAGTTTGAAGCATTTTTACCTACATATTCTATCGGGGGGAAAAGTAACAAAAGTAACAAAGGGAAAAGAGTACGCATTTTTGTATTTCACCATTCCTCAGAATTTAATAAAGTTAATTTCTTAATCTGCAAACTGCCCCTAATATACTGCAAATTATCTACCAGAAGTGATGGAAAGCTCACAGATACATATAAGCATCAAACTCTACAATGGACATGGACATGGACATCCTAATTTTGATGTCATCACTGCCACTGTCCTGGCACAATGCCTTCTAAAGAAAAATCCTCTATCTAAGGGTTACAAACTATATTCCATGACAATATTTCTCTAGATTAGTTTATTCACAATTTTCTTCAGAATAGTTTATTCACAATTATCTGTCCTAAGTGTGAAATCAATCTGCATTAGTACCTTGTAAAACTATGATTCAATATTGCAGAGATTAACATAAAAATGTGCCTGTGCTGTGTATCCTTTGGTGTTGAGTGAAAAAACTACCTGCAAATAGTATCAAAGTCTGGTGATAATGGACTATGCACTAATGAGTATTACTTGTGCCTAGTATTACTAGACGGAGTGCCATAGCCTACTCCCTCCCCCAATTTAAAAGCAACAACTCCTCCTCAAATCATGATATAAGCTTCCCTATGGATGCTAAGATTTTTTAATAAGATAACATTACAATTATTTTTGTAATTTTGGTTTATAAAATTCCTGTTATAAAGACGAATCCTTTGCCAAGAATGATGTTTTTGTTTCAAACACTAAATATTCTGACATCTTATATAGCATTTATGCAATAGCAGAAAGATCTATCCAAGTTTGTATGGCAATGGAATAAAAAAAAAAAGAAGGTTAAATATAAAATACTCCAAGATGCTGTCATGGATCCGCCTCTGGACCCCTCTCCAGATGCGAATTTGAAGGGGGAGGATGAGTTTGAGTGAGCAGAGGACAACACGGAGCGGAGTCCGGATCGGGGCTCGGAGAGTGCTAGCCTGACAGAGAAACTGCAGCTGGGTGGATCGGATGAGCAACAGGCTGAGGCTAAGCGAGGCAAGCCGCAGCTGCAGTTAGATGGCCAGGAGGCTCCAGGTAAGGACCGGGAGCAGCTGCCACCCATTAGCAACAAGGAGGAAGTGAAGTCCACACCTCCTCCTGATCCAAGGTCACGTAGGGCAGAAAGGAGACAGGCACAAGGCCGGTCAGCTAGATTATTTTTGAGGAGGCAACCTCGTGAAGGGCCACACTGGTGTCACCTACTTAATCCCACCCCGAGGACCTGAATGTTGCTGCAGCAACGTGCCCAGTTCCGTGCCTTGTGTGTTCATGTATCCTGACCCGTTTGACTTGTGGATTGTTTCGTTGGACTTTTGTGTGTAAACCGATGGACTCGGTTTACCCAGTGACTCTTGCCGTGCCCAGCTCGCAATCCAAACCTGCACGTCGTGGGTGCTTTCTGAGGACCTGTTTGAATGAAAACCTTTATAGAACTCTTGCTGTATGTGTGTGGAATGGACACAGACGCAAAGGGACAAGGAAGAGTCTAATTGCCTAACTTGACTTTGTATTTTGCAACCTGCTATTTGATTTGGATGAGAGTAGGTTCTCCTGAGATATAAGAGAATTTTAAAATTAGAAGAACACAATCTGAGATTTGGATGGCATGGGTTTCTTTTTTGGTATGATAAACTTAAGGTTAATGTAGATCTTAAGAATAATTATATTAGAACCATGACACTGAGAATGTGGAATAGATATAAACCCAGACTGTGCCCAAAAAATGTCTTCAGGGATCTCAGCACAAGAAGCATTTTATAGGAGAAAAAAGAACAGCAAGCAAAGACGCTAATCTATTGAGATGTTTTTAAGACAAGAGCATGGAGAATAGAAGATGAAATTAAAAGAACAACTGCCTGTAGAGGCATTTAGTTTTCAATGGTTTTTGTATGTACAATGAAGAGAAAGATTTAAGGTAGATATGACATTTGGAACTGAAAAGCAGAAGGCAGAATTTGTAGTTAAATTCTGTAGAAAGATGAACATGTAATTGCTAAAATATATAAACTTTTATTCAACTGTAAAACAAAAGAATACGTGAAAGAGTGCATGATAAAGAACTTTGGACATAGTGTATTGATAAATTGTGAGAAAAAATGTGGTTAAAAGGTATAAAATTTACTTTTTGTTAGACAGTATTTGTTTTAACATAGAAGAGATAAAATGATTGCTACATGACTTCAGAAAAATTGTATAGAACATATAAAGGTACTTCAAATTTATACTGGAAATGTGGACAACACAAAAGGTCACTGTATCGTGTGTGGTGGACTTGTAAAAAAAAGCCAGAAAATTTTGGGTACAAATATACGCAATGATGCAAAGAATTTTAAAAACTTCATATTTGATTAGTACCAGAATTTTTATTTGCACTGGGATTAATGGACAGACAATTAGAAAAGAGCCATAGAAAGCTATCTTTACATATGATTACTTTTTGTGTAAGACTATGCACAAAAATGAAAAGAAAATATGCATACTTAGTATAAAGATCAAAAAGAATCCATAATTAATAAAGCAAACTTAAGGAAAGAGCTACCAAAGTATTTTCAGCATGTCAATTTTCCCACTAGAGGCAAGAAAACTTTAGACCATTGCTACACGACACTAAAAGATGCTTATCGGTCTTTACCACGAGCAGCTCTGATCATTGCATGATTCACCTTGTACCTGCTTACAGGCAAAGACTTAAAACCACAAAACCAACAATTAAATCAGTGAAAACTTGGACTGAGGAGGCAAAGTTAAAGCTACAGGCTTGCTTTGACTGCACTGATTGGAATATTTTTGAAGATACCTCTGCAAAACCTGGATGAATTCACAGATACTGTAACATTATACGTCAGCTTCTGTGAAGACCTATGTGTACTGACTAGGAACGCCAGAAATGTATTAACAAGGGAGATCAGAGCAGCAAAAAGAAGCTACTCTGAAAAGCTAAAGAATCAGTTCTCAACAAATGAACCAGCAAACATGTGGAAAACTCTTAAAAATATCACCGGTTACAACAAACCTCCTTCCTATGCTGAAGGAAATCAACAACTGGCAGATGACCTGAATGTGTTTTATTGTAGGTTTGAGAGAAAACTACTGCCACCCACCTCCACAATCCCCATCTCAGACATACCAACAACAACTAAGCCTCCTACTCAGATCTACCCCATCCCATTGGGCCCACCACCTCTGGTGATTAGAGAGAATGAGGTCTATTTCACAGACAAAAGCCAGGAAAAGCACCAGGCTCAGACAAGATAACTCCTTCTTGCTTAAAAGCTTGTTCTGACCAACTGGCTCCCATCTTCACCCGCATCTTTAATAAATCACTAGAGATGTGCTATTTTCCTTCTTGCTTCAAATGCTCTACTATCATCCCAGTGCCGAAGAAATCCTCCATCAAGGAACTGAATGACTTCAGACCGGTTGCTCTAACATCTGTAGTTATGAAGACCTTTGAACGGCTAGTGCTGTCCCACCTGAAAACCATCACGGATCCGCATAAGTCACTTTTTCAGTGCCGTTGTAATTGTAAATAGTCACTGAATGAATGGTTGTGTGATGAGGATTAACTATATACTTTTATACAAAGTAAGAGATGATTTATGCTATTTCTCAAAAACTATTCTAATTTGCAATCATTTTGATTTTAAAATATTTTTAGTTAATAGAATAAATATTTCTATTAAATATATTTATTAAGATATTTAAATCTGTTTTAAATAGAACAGAGTATATAGAACCAGTTCTTGCACAGCAAAATAACAAGAGGATGCAGACATATAGTAGAAATAATATTTCAATTTTTTGTAATAGTGGCTAAAAGACAGTATCTATACTACCTTATGATTCTTGACGAACTTATCTTTTCTTTTATGTACACTGAGAGCATATGCACCAAGACAAATTCCTTGTGTGTCCAATCACACTTGGCCAATAAAAAATTCT
>QLTV01004118.1:496637-524718 GCA_003457575.1 Thermophis baileyi | reverse complement strand
AACTAATTCCCACAATACTGTCCAATTATTTACTACGACTGTATTACTATTATTCTTCTCATCCTTCCTAGTACCTATCTCTTCCCACTTATGACTATAACCATGTTGCTTGAATCTTTACAATTTATATTGTTTTGTTTGTTTCCTAGTACGATTTGATTGCTTATTAGTAACCCATGACTATCATTGTTGTATCTTATTATTCTTGATGAATGTATTTTATTTTTTCTTTATGTACACGGAGAGCATATACACCAAAGACAAATTCCTTGTGTGTCCAATCACACTTGGCCAATAAAGAATTCAATTCAATTCAATTCAATTCAATTCAATTCAATTCAATTCAATTCAATTCATGAATGTATTTTGGAACCGTAATAGAATTTCTGAACATGGGTAGATTTATAAGCAACAATTAAATCCCCCCCTCTCTCTCCCTCCCTCCCTAACAGATTTATATACTATTAAATGGGCCATAGAATTCAGTGATTGGAGGTCCAAGACTATAATTGCAGAAATAGTTATTTGACTAATAATACAAGATATATATTGAATCAGAGATCTGCATGTCACAAATTACACAAATCCTTCACTGATACAGAAAGCTAAAATCCAGTGTCATATTACTATCTTTACTAAATATGTCATGATGACGACATACCCCAGGTTCTTGCTTTGGCCAGTGAACAATATGAGATTCAGTAGCCCACCATGATTTTAGATATAATGCTTGGATGAAAGAATAAAAATAAAGTAAATATATCAAAATGTCATAGTTGAACACTCAATAAAACCCTATAATTTCCCATGGACATCTATTATATATCATCGTATTTTTAGAAAGTTCATGGAATAAGTAAGCAGTCTCTAGGATGAATGATGAAACTGTCTGGGCCATGTTTCTTGGGAATATATACAGAGGGCATTACATTTGCAAAGCTGGTCTATTGCATCTTATAAATATAACTCTGGCTCAGACTAAAGCAAACAAAAGTAAATTAACCTAACAAAAAAACCACTCATTTCAAAAATGCCACTCTGACAAGTAATACGAACATTAAACTCCAATACTTGGAGACCAAATGGGATGAAGAAAGAAGTAACAAATGTTCATATAATCCTTCAGTGAGGGTACTGTAGGGGTAGAAAATGATCCAAGAGTTGATCTTTTGAAAAAAGATGCTGAAATCATAATAAACCTGAAAAGAGTTCAAGAATGCAAGTTGAATCTTCACATTGGTCAGACGCAATAATGTAAAAACTGGTAAACAGAAGGTTTCCAAACTCCTTAAAGACTTAAAGTAGTAGAAGAGCTACTACAAGGAGACCTCTACATTTTTACTCATAGCAGCACATTTGACAAGCAACTATCCTTAATGAAATATGGATTCATTGCTAACTAGAAATACGATTGTTCTTCCTCACAAGCATATGACAATTCTAAAATGATACCGCCTGATTTGGAGCTTTGCCTTTATAGAACATTTATTTCAGCAATCCAAGTAAACCTGAAGGAATACCAGCTACCTCAAATGCCACTTGTGTAACTGCCTTAACTAGGCTGGAAAATTCTTTGGGGGAAAAGGCGATATAAGAACTTTAACACTGCAGTGTCCTTATATCCAGTCCTTCCTCTCTGTCAAGAAACAGATAATGGAATTCACTTTCTGCACACAAATCAATAAAATTCTTTTCTATTCAAAATGGGACTTAACAACTTTACCTATTATTGAAACATGGCTATACTTAGGAGATCACTATTTTGTATATTCTGGAAAAAATGAGGAAGCTAACAACAGCAATGTTTTCTTGCTCAAGATATTATGTTAAGAATTCATTAAGAAATTAGAAATATCTACCTAAATCTCTCTGTTCCTTTTTTGCTTTTGGGTACACTAGTGGACACTAATCTTAAAAGCTAAATGATCTCATGTGTGAAGCAAAGGTTCTTCTTTATCAGTTTAATGTAATATTAAATTGACTGGGATTTCCACAGGGCAAAAATACCAAATTTCCTTTTTAGTAAATACACTCAGTAGGTATGTGACTCCTAGAGATTATATGCTGGAGACTCTTAATTTTCTGTACTGCAAACTTGAGATTCAGTTTGTAGTTTCATAGACACTACAGGTAGTTCTCGACTTACAACAGTTTATTTAGTGACCATCTGAAATTACAACGGCACTGAAAAAAGTGACTTCTGACTGTTTTTAACACTTATGACTGTTGCAGCATCTCCATGGCCATGTGATCAAAATTCAGCTTGGTAACTGACTCATATTTATGACAGTTGCAGTGTCCCAGGGTCATGTGACCATGTTTTGCGATCTTCTGACAAGCAAAGTCAATGGGGAAGCCAGATTCACTTAACAACCATGTGACTAACTTAACAACTGCAGTTGTTCACTTAACAACTGTGGCAAGAAAAGTAATAAAATGGGGCAAAATTCACTTAACAACTATTTCACTTAGCAACAGAAATGTTGGGCTCAATTGTGGTCATAAGTCAAGGACTGCCTGTAGTTCAAAGCATATAAAGTGATGAAAAAAGTTTCTGTCCCTGGCCCAATTTATGGGCAGGCTCTCTGCTTTCTGCACATTGTATCAGGTCACTTACATATAGACAGTATTTATGAAGTGAGAACATGTTGACCTCAAGTTATCACTGTTTCTGGGGGTGGTTTTTGTTATCTATCCTCACCTAAACCTAAACCCACATCAACAAAAGCTCTGGTCCTGCAACAGAACTTTTCCAGCTCAAGTCCACATAGCAACTTACTAGATTAACATAAAACAATCTCATCTCCAAAATTAGATGGGAGGGTTAAGCTTCATCAGAATGCCCTTCTATCTCTAAACAGGATCTCGGGGCAGATTTCAGCAGAGACTTAGATAATAAAAGTCATTGAAGAAAACAGATTAACAAATTAAAAACCTAATAGGTCATAAAGTGTCATGAAAAATTGTGGCAACAATTGCATACAGTCAATGTTGAATGCATTGGGAAGGAGGCATTATTAAAATAGCTGGTTAAGTGTTAATTAATGAGTTTTTTGTTACTTGTTCAAGACTGTAATCTTTAGCTACTTTTGTAATTCAAACCCTAATGGTACAGTTGTATCCTCCCATGGAAATAAATGACAATTGTTAAATGACTTTTACTATCTCTCTAATTTTTTATTACTAAGCATGTGAATTTCTTTTGCCTAATTACACAGAAGAATCTCAACTCATCAGAAAAATGGCATAATTTATTTGTCTACACTAATAGATCAAATGCTTATTTATCCTCTAATTCTATAGTCCTAATGGAAAATATATTCTTGTTCTACATGTATAATTTCCAAATCACTTACTCCGGCAGATTCAATAGTATTCTTTCTCTCAACTAAACATTACCTGCACTATATGGACTCTCACAGCAGTTTGACCAGAAGAAGCTTGTTCATGTAAAATATAAATGGGATTTCTGGTGATAAAAGTATCCAAATGCATCTTGCAAAGATGTAAATTTACTTTTAGTTCTGAATGTGCAAACTTTTAAACACTTTTCCCCTTCAAGACTAAATTATGGCACTATCAAAATGATATTGTTCTTAAGTTACAAGCAGAGAACTAATACAGTGTCACACAGTCAGTTTTCCTCTGTGCAATTTTCTTCCATAAAGTACAAAATGTATGTCAGTAAAGGAATCAAGAACTCTTCCTAACAAAACATCAGAAAGCAAGCTTTTCTATTTGTTGAAAAGATTTCCCCCCCCCTTACGAAAACATAAAAAAGCAGATTGAAATTGTATCCAATTTACAATAAATGAAAGAACAGACCATAGAAATATATATGAACAAAGACCATGGAGTAACATTTACAGTTTTAAACTGAAAATCAGAAACAGTATGAGCTACATATACCTTACATGCATTACAAATCTCAAAAAATTAAGTTCTGCAAGGATAGTGATGCTCTTGTTTTGGCCCCAAACTTTATATTAGAAACCAGCAGATATGGATAACACAGCCCCTAACCATTTCTTTATTTACTTCAGTATCATTAATGCCAAATCTCAGGTGGTTGGAAAGATCAATGTACAGGGCTCATGTATACTGACATACTCATCAAAAGACCATTTTTGCTTTTATATTAAACAGGTTTTGACAAATAAATGCAATAAATATAATTAGATTTCATGCAGAATAACCTATAGCCATACTCACAGTTTACTGTGTTTTCCCTTGAAGCAATATTTATCAGCACAAAGCAAAAAGTATATTTAATTGCCTTTTGACAATACAATTTATTGCTCCAGTGAAGATACTGACCGAATTTGAATGATTGTAAGCAATGAGATTCTCCTATCCCAACCATATATACAAGTGACAGAGAAGCAAAAGGAAGAGGGAAACCAGTAATAGCTCTCATCTCTTGCAGGAACACAAAACTTTAAAATCTTTTTGTAAAACAATATTACAAAAAGCAGTCTAGTCAACAATGCAAGACTAGAACTGGCTGATTGCTAATTCATTTTGAAGTGCTGTTATTCATAACATGGTTCCTGAAGGATTTGCTTAACTACCTGAAGGATTTGTCAAATTACACACAGTTCTGTACAAATGTTATTACTTTCTACTACAATGCTCTGTGGTTGATGATCAGACAGAAAAGCTTTCTCATCGTGACATCTTACATCTGGAGTCCCATCTCCACAGAAACTTACCTGATATATTATGTTAAAATTGTAGCAAAAAAATCACACCAGCCATTTCAGCATGTTTAATAGTTGAAAAAACTATGTATTTAGTGTTAATTTTTATTTTTTTTTATTTAATAGTTTTAATTATAAGCTAGACAAGAACCTTATACTTAAAGGTGCTTAGGTCTCCTACATAAATCTTTCACATTTCTTCAGACTGTTGGACTGGAAACAATTTCTGGTGGAATAATCTGTTCAATTATATAAGGCCCGGTTCATATCAGTAAATGATATACATCTTTAGAATGAAAGCTGTTTTTTCAAATGGTTATGTCATCAATGCCAGGAACAGCAGTTTCAAAGGACAGAAAGGGAAAGGGAAAGGGAAAGGAAAGAGGAAAGGCAGCACTAAGATTTTTTTCTTTATTTTTGTGACCAATGAATTTGCCCTGTATCACATCAACTGAAAACAATCTATTTTATTAGATTTGTTACGCCAATATTTAACTGGAGAGCCTAAAATTAGCTTGCTAATTTGATAAAGAGTCACAGTGAACTTGAACTTTTATTTTCACTTACATGCTCTAAAATATTTGCAAGTCTGTAAGACCTTTTTGATCCCTAATATAAAATCTTTTGATACATGTTACCATAAAATAGCTAATATTATTTATTGATATATACAGTTCCTCATTCAGCATGTGTACTATCTCAGTTCATATGCCCTACATCAACAGTACAGCATCATCTGTATCATTTCTGGATTATATCACTTTGAGAATATGATTTTATTATATAGATCAGAGATTCTGAATTGAAAATGACAATTTAGACTATTGAATTAAACCTTTCATTTAGTGCAGGAATTAAAATGAATAAAATAAGTTTTTAATATATGGCTATGCTACCACTTGAACACAACCACAAAAAGACAGCCCATTATCTCTCTAAATAACTGACTCTTTGTCAAATTACTCTTACTCTCAGGAGATTTTTCTTAACATGCAATTAGGATCTGCTTTGCTATGTACTGTACTGTGGAATGACAGACAACAGGCGGTGGTTGTCTTCTATGTGACATCCCTTCAAATTCTTAATGAGTGCTATTATATTCTACCTTGGTATTCTTTTCTTAAAGCTGAACATTTTCAGTTCCCTTCATCCTTTCTTACAAAATTTAGTTTCTGATTCCCTATTCACACATGCTTGCTGCCCTTCTCTAGATGCATCAATTTGTCTGAATATTGTATTTTCTAAAGCATGATGCATCATTTTTGGGGTGGAACATGACAAATGCAGAATGGAGCATTTCTATGGTTTAGGAATTTATGATTCCTGATCCTATGACTCATGATGTAGGAACTATATCATGATTGATCATGTGATATTGCTGGCTTAGACTCTACAATCCTAAGATATTTCCCCACCACAAATATTAATGTAAACTAGGTACTACTAAAATGTGTGCATTTTTTAATCGAAAACACTGCAGAATATTAATGCTTTCCAAATTTCATTTTCAGCCTGTTTCACTAATCTATCAAGAATTAGGGAAAAAGGAAATCTAGAATACTTTCTTTTCTAAGAAAAGCCATCTTTAGTATTACTCTTGTTTTGATTTTCAGTGAATTAGGTAATTTAATTCAAAAGTCAGTGCTTATTTTTATCCTATATTTTTTAATCATACATAGATAATAAAACTGGCCAATTTTCATGGTCAATTCTTTTTTTTAATCATACACAGATAATAAATTGGCCAATGAAAATACAAGGAACCACGTAGAATAGGATATGTATTAGCATTCATTTCAACAGATTCTGGATGATGCATTAAATTAATGCAATGTTAATAAAAGTACCTTCCAAAATGGGAAACTTATTACCTGAATATCAGAAGCAGGTACTCAGATTGAAAAGACTTGAAATGATATAACTAAGTAATTGCTTAAGAAAGAAAAGAAAAAGCGGTGAGAACAGTAATCAAATAATGTTATTCTTAGGAACCAATTAATTCAATAAGCTCATTCATGTGTGTATGTGTGTGTATATAAACCACAAATGACATCTAGTTTATAAGCACTACTGTATATATAGTAGAAACAACTAAAAAAGAGGAACAAACAAAATCATACCTAGAAGTGAAGTTTCCTTTGCAAATGCAGCAGCAATAGCTGGATCCAAAGCTGGTTGACCATCACCAGATGGAAGGTCAGGACGAGTGTAATCTCTACTTTTATCATTATTATACTTTACATTCAAGTTGACCAATTTGGAAAAATCAATCCGTAAGGTACAGCAAGCATTATAAATATTCTGACCATCTAATGCCTAGAAAACCAGAAATATGGAATAAGATGATACAGCAAAATTTATAAAAGAAAATTAAATGTCCACTGAAATTAATCTCAAAATATTTAAAAATGTTTATATCAACTAGATCTTGCTTTCTTTGCCTCCAAACTGGCAAGTGACATTTGCTCTTGTGATATGAAGTTCCAACTGATACAATTGCAGCTTTACCAGACTGTTTTCAGCTATTCTTTTTCCAATCTGCATTATATGGTGTTACTAGCGTTTGTTCTCATGGAATTTTTCCACATCTTCCTTTAATACCTTTTCCACCCAATTTAGTAAAGGTTTTATCTCAATAATTATTTTACTCTCATTTTCTAGAGACATCAAACAATATACGGTAAATTCCAATGTCATTTTTAAATGTTTGGCAGAAGTTGGAATGAAGGATTTCATAAGGAGCCAACTTGGTTTCTAGGATAAGTAGGCAGAAGCAACGTTAATTCCTACTAAAGAAAGAAATATGTGCTTCAGTATTTCTAGCAATCTAGCCACTTGGAGCTGGCTAAGAACAAGGCTAAAGAAAGTTAACTATCTGAAAATAAATTATAAATTATTTATACAGATCTACTGATGTAACTACCTACCCATAACATTTTACAAACTTATTGTTAAAAGTTTAGGAAATCAGGATAGAATAGTCAAATAGTTGGAGCAGTTTCAGAAACCAAACAAAAAGAGAGAATATCACAAGAGCTGTTACTGCTCATGACAGATTCTCTTCTTTTCTGTTATTACCAAATTTATAAACACCAAAAGAGACTGGCTGGGCATGTAATTTTATTGTAATAGATAGATGGACAGATATCATTTGCTCCAAAAGGAGAAAATAAGAATACAAAAGTTAAAATTCGTATTATCCTATAGTTGTCACTATACTGTAGTTTAAGAAAATTAAAACTATAAAACATTTGTACACTGGGTATTTATTTTCATAAAACAGCAACTGGCAATAGATTCCCATTCCTTAACAAATTAGGAATGTAAAAGAAACCATAACTCCTGAAATGGCAGTTGTAGACATGGAATGTAGCAGTCCATTAAAATTGCCTAAATCTAAGATCAAAACATATTTTAATTACTTTATTCTCATCTTTATTTTTTCTAACAAAACGATCTTAATCTTAAGACACTTAAAAATTAAAATACAAACTAAGAAGAAAAAAATATTTATCAACAATCATTGGTTTACTAGTGAATTCACTACTATATTACAAGATATAGAAGATATCACAATCTCTGCCATAATAATACATATTGCTGCATTCTTTGATTGGTAGAAAATATTGCCTTTTAAGATCAAAACATATATACATGTCTAATCCCAAAATAATATAGTGAGAATATACTCTGCAATCTTGAAAAGCAACTGAAATAGGAGAAAATATAGTAATAATAGGTGACTTCAGCTACCCTCCATTTATTAGATAGCTAAATATTCTGGTTTCAACTGATGCATAGTATTTCTAGATATAAGAAATGAAGGTCTTCAAATGACTGGGAAATTCCTACAGACAAAGCAAAGCAATGAAGAATTTATTTTGAAATGTTTAGCATCTGGTGCAAAAAGAATATTTTTGTTGACCAATGACTTTGGTATTATTAAATTCAACACATTTTAATATTTAAGCAGCTTCTTAGAATTGAAAAGTATAGATAAAAAGAATAATCAGTTCAGGATGTTTGAAGATAATTTAAAGTTTTGAAAGGTCAGATGGTATGTAGAAATAAATGCCAGAGAAACAACGTAAGGTGGTATTCCACACTATCCAAAATATTGAGAAAATATCAGTTATTTTAATATATCAGAACCAAAAAATAAATTTAGCCATTTATGGATATAAATAAATGGATAATATCACAGAGCAGCTGAAGTTGGGGTTTTATGGTCTTCATTAAGAAAGATGTAGATCTGTCCTTGATAGTGATGTCCTACAATTCCAAATCACATCACCACCACCCCAAGCAAAAACCAGGTCTAGTGTGTGACACCTCTGCACCTTACCCCAATGAGTCAAGCCTGCTATAAATTAAGTTGCTGGTTACCATAGCTGCCATGGTGGGTATGAATTCAAAAAGTGCTTCTGAATCTGTACCCAGGGAGGATGTGTTGAAATCCCTACGGTCATAAACCTGGAGACCGCAGATGGCAACCTACAGAACGCATCAAGCAGCACAGGCAGAAAAACAGTAGGGAGGCTGGTCAACAACAGCAATCCCAACTGATCCCTAAGGCCTAGCGTCCCAACTAGAGTCTCCCATCTGCCTATTTCTGGGACAGCAGCCCTGACAACCCTCAGAATTTTGCAAAAAACAATAGTAAAAAGCTATCTGAAGCCTTGTTTCAACTTTTTATACATTTCTTTTAATACTGGTGTATTTAAATATTATTTTAGATGAACCACACTTTTTTTTCCCCTTAGGAGTAATTGTTAATGTTATTAGAACTTGATTGTATCTTACAACAAAAACTATATTGCAATTATCTAACAAATGAACTAAAGGTCAAGATACGAAAACAGGTCTGGTATGCAACTGAGCAAAAATGATATTTCTATTATGAGGGATTTAAAGTCATTATAATTCATCCAATTAAACTCTATAAACAAGCTTGTAATATTTTCCATGTACAAGAATTATGCTTAGTTAGAGTAGCATGACAACCTTATAGAGGATCTAAAATTTTATTAAAATTTTAGCCATTAACTAATCCACCATTAGAATAGAAAAAAGTATAAAGCACCCATATAAAATAGCTGGGTAGTCTTTGGTAGGGCTAGAGTAATTAAAAATGCATACAGTTGTCAGAACATTTAATCAGCAATAATTAAAAAAATATCCTGGATTACATATTTCTAGATCCAAAATAAATTATGAAGCTCTGGTATTCAGTCTGGTATGACTTATTACAGTCATACTGGTAGTCCTCGACTTACGACCATAATTGAACCCAACATTTCTGTTGATAAGTGAGACAGTTATTAGGTGAGTTTTTACCCATTTTACAACCTTTCTTCCACAGATGTTAAGTGAATCACTGGAATTTTTAAGTTAATAACACAGTTGTTAAATGAATTTGGCTTCCCTATTGACTGCTTATCAGAAGGTTGCAAAAGATGATCACATGACCCTGGGACACTGCAACTGTCATAAATATGAACCATTCAAAATTAGTCTGGGAAAGAGTCAGTACCAGTCAGCTCTCCCAGGTAAATCAGACAGAAAATGCAACTAGATGAGCTAATTCTACTTTATTATAAAGCTACACTAACAGAAAGTGGCAAGTCTGAAAGTACAAATTTCCCACTGCCACTCTTAACTTCTTAAAAGGGTCCTTCCTAAGTTTCTTCCTCTGACGGTTAAGCCACTGGGGGCTCCTGCCTCTCTTGTCTGATTGTTTCCTAGGCGGATCTCTTCCCCTTGTCCCCCCAACACACACCCATCCACACTTTCCATTGCACTCCCCAAATTCATGCAGTGTGCGTGTGTGCACTGTGAAAGTTAGATTGGGATTCCCTGCTCCTAGGTCATCATTTTCACAACCGCACTGTATTTCTATCAATAATAATGTGATTTAAAGAATATGACTTAGTTACAAGCACATTTTCTTTAGCATAATTAATCTAAGATTATTTAAGAAAATCAAAATGTCAGATAAACCCCTGATCTTTACAGATTTTCATAGATATATTAAAGCAGGTCTGCACAACATACAGCCCAGAAATCCATCCAGTCTAAACATCTGGCTGAATAGGCAACCAACCGTAATATTATTGCATTCTGAGATAGCTCCAGCTTGCAAATCACAGGTAAAGCATTTCCTTCCCCCACTTTTTATATTCATGGGCTAACAGGGATATCAATATTCTAGACTGGTTCTTAATCATTGGCCATATGACCCTCTGGGGGTCCTAGGATATTTTGAAGGGGCCACAGATGAAAAACATGTAACAGGGGAGCCATGGCCCATGCCAAGGGGGTTATAGGATTACAGAAAAGCAAAGTATATAATATTGCAAATCAAGTAGTCCTTGGTTAACAATAGTAACTGGGATCAGAATTTCCATCACTAAGTAATGCAGGTCGTAAACTGTGACATCAAGTGAAGAAGGTTATGAATGATTGTAAGAGCATGAGATGCTGCGACTGTCTTAATTGTGAGCTAGTTGCCAAGCACCCAGATCATGATCAGATAACTGTGGGGTGCTGGGATGGATGGAGCTTTGAGGACTGGTCAAAAGTACCACTCATTCAGCACCCTTATAACTTCAAATGGTCACTGAACGAATGATCGTTAACAAGGACTACCAGTATTGTCTTACTGATATCAGAAAATACATGTTACTGTCTCAAATCCATATACGGTAATGGGATTTGGAGAGAGGGAGGTCCAGCAGATATCCAAGGTCAAAAAAGAGCCACAAGGGGAAAAGATTTTAGACCTCCTTATTGGCAATTTAATTTTTACACCACTTAAACTGCAAGAGAAATTTGGATTATGTGGAGCTGCACAATACAGAATATATCAATAAAAACTTCTGATTTTGCCTTTGGTCCAAATCTTTTTCAACAGACATTTACAGAGTATTACAAAGAGTGATATAAGTTATTTACATTAACTTTGGAATACTCCATATTAGCAAAGCAGTTAGGTTAAAGGTTTTAAATATTATATATGTTTTTATGATTTTAAAATAAGATCGTCTCAAACCTTTTTTCCAGACACCATAAGAATGTTAAAGAAAAAGTTGTCAACTATGTTATGCTGCAAGGACAAAATGAGAATTGGAATAATTACACCTTTGTTATGGGATTGCCTATTATCATATTATTTGGTTTGATATTTCTAAAATTTATTAATATAGCCATAGCACTTAGACTTATATGCCGCCTCATAGTGCTTTACAGCACTCTCTAAGCGGTTTACACAGTCAGCATATTGCCCCCAACAATCTGGGTCCACATTTTACCAACCTCGGAAGGATGGAAGGTTGACTCAACCTCAAGCCCCATCAGGATCGAACTCCAGCCTGTGGGCAGAGTTAGCCTGCAGTACTGCATTCTAACCACTGCACCACCAGGGCTCAGTTATATGGTTTGGGGAAGAGGAATGGGATTTAAAAATGATGTTCAACTGTATTTATTGACCATGGATAGCATAGATTATTTTGTTAAAACGAAAAACAGCACTATTCCAGGCTTACAACCTTGGCCTGATGGTGCTGAGTTTGCTCTCCAGATATGTATTGGTTTTCTATTGAAGTGAGTGTGTGCGTGTGTGTGTGCATATGTGCGCATGTGTGTGGGTCTATACAAAATACTTTGATTGTGTTATAGCCAAAACAATATTGAAGATGAGAGAAAGTTAAGAGACATTTGAGAAGTGTGAGGAAGGAAAAATCTTACAATCATCACTATTTGTAAGGTCACAAGAAGTTATTTTTTAAAGGTTGAATTTGTTCCCTTGAGATCCCTTGAGCACATTTCAATTTTAGTAATATCAAAGGGTAGGAGCTGATATTGATAGGAATAATGCATTACCATGTTGATATAGTATATGTATTCTAGGGATTGACCCCTAGGAAGAGACAACCTGGGGAGATTTAATTCAGTGTCCAGCTTGCCTCCCATTGACAATGGTTTACCAAGCACTAAACTGAACCATCTGCCAGAGATGAGGTACAATTCATTTCCTAAGTACTCCTGGAAACAATTAAATTCCATCAGACACCAGAATTGGACCATCCAAATTGGTCCTGTTGCCTCAGGAAGGTAACAAGTGGCTCTCATATATACACAGCTATACAACAGATACACTAAAAACCTTAAAATCTATTCTTCAACAAATTGTAAAACAGAAGAGATGACACATTAAAATAATCTGTCTATTTGAAGACAATAAAATACCATTTAACACAGACAAGCATAATGGTAAAAAACACTCTGGAAGACAATGAATAACATTTCTTCCCAAGGTTAAAACATGCATGTTTACTCACAAGAAATTAAGAAAGTGTTTCCAACAATTCTGGATTAAAACTCATAGGAACCAGGAGTCTTCTGACAGGAATTTTTGCCCTTTATCCCTCCACATGCAGAGAGGCTTTTCCAGCCTCACTGCTACAGATATGAAAGTCAAAAACCACCATTATCCACTCACTCAAACCTCACAGACAGTTACGGCTGGAGGAAAATTGAAGTGAAAAAAGGCAAATCTATTCCTGATATCCTTGTTTTTGTTCCCTACAGATACACAAAGTTTAATCTGAGATGCTTTTATTATACTCTGATCTAATTTTAGAAAATGAAACTAATCTATTTGTTTTGGTGGCTCATACAAACTAATGATAAATGCTTCTTTGCAATGTAATTTTTAAAGAGTAATTTATGATATAAACACAGACACATTCTCATAAACTAATATAATAATGGAGGGAGGGAGTCATTGTGATACAAAAAATAGAATAATTGGTGCCAATATTCACCTTTGCCACCTGAGTAACATGCTAAAAATAACCAGTACTTTATAGCAGGAAGTTGACAACAAAGTTATTTTCATCAGACTTTTCAGAAAATGCTCTTTTAAGTTTTCCTTATTAAATTTTAAACACCTCTGAAGGCCACATTCTGATTCCTTATATAGACTATGTGCAAAAGAATTTTTGCTATTAACCTTTATAAGTAAGAAACCAGTGAACACATTTGATGATTTCTCACTTGTATTATACTTGACCCCTGTCAACTGTTGGATATTTCATTTTTATTTTACTTATTTATTAAGAAAATGTATATGACCACCCAACTTACTCATGGTGACCCTGGGCAGCTTATTTTATACTCTGGAGGCAATCTTATTTTTAATTTTTTGACATTATAGCTAAGTTTTTTCTTTCTGTACCTACCTCTCTTCATTAATTCAAAGTGTTCAAAGTTTTAAAATACGGCAATCAATGGATTAACCAACATTCTGCAGATACAGGCATTGCTCTTTATTTTTCAGGTTTGGTGAAAATACTATTAAATTTGCATCCTCCACAATCTGCAATATCTCTTGGAGGTTTACAAGAATCATATATATTACTGCAATATTGTACTAAAGATAATAGTCTACTGATTGATGGTAAATCCACGTGTAATATAAAATATATTCTCAGGATTTCACCAGCAAATCCTAGAAATGAAAGTGGCACAAATAGGCACTAAATATGAATTATCTCTGAAAAATTAATTGCAAAAAATAAATGAAGCTATTGTTTATAGTAATGGTTACAGTAAAATGTAAACATTATTTCTAGTGGTACCAAAATCCAAATTATTTTGCTTTCTTTCTCCCATCCAAAGTATGCCAAAAGCTTGAAGCTTCTCTTTTTTGGAAGGAAAAACAATTTCCATCTGTTCCTTATTATGTAACAAACTGGGCTAACTGGGCTGCATCTGAATTTTTGCCAGAACTAGATCTTACATGTATATTATTCAAAAGTTATTTTCCTGTGAAATTTTAATCAGTTAAAAGATCGTCCAGTACAAGTAGCCATCCCAATCATTTAATTTTGACTATGTTATGTACAGTACTCCAGAGTTATTCATTATGTTATGAAATAATTTAAAAATGAGAAAGCGTTATTCAAGAATCACTGCTATGCCGCAGATACTACATAACTATGTAAATTGGAATTATAAAATCCTCTCTTGAAATCTGTATTAAGACTTTTAATTTTCATTATTTAACTTTTGGAGAAGTAACATACAGTATAAGCGTGCAAAATTCAAAGCAATGTCTTTTCTCCAGTCATCTTAAATATAGCCTATTACATTATTTCCTAACACTAGAGAGAGTCTTCATTTAATAATCCTGATTGGGAACAAGATTTTCATTGCTAAGTGAAGGAGTCATCAGCCAAAAATATCCTGCGACTGCACCTCTTAGCAATGCCAGTTCTGGTTGTGATCATTAGGCAAGGACTTTGCCTTTAGGTGAGGATCTCATGCTGTGCTGCACTCACCTCTGCTTTAACCACCTCCCCTTCAACTCTCCTGTCCTGCCTATCACCCTCATCACCTCCAGCTGATCTTCTTTCTCTCACTACTGAGGGACTGAAGCAGCTGACCCTTTGCAAGGCCTCTGTAACGAGTGCAAATGGCCAAAAAGCAGAGATGGGGAGGGGGGGAGATAGGCAGCTGCTGCAAAGAAGTTGGCAAAGGTCAATTGGGGATGGGGCAATAGGGGTGGCAGAATGCAGGGTATCCGAAAGGGCATAGGTGGGGGAAACAGGTAGGTTTTGCATGCCACAAAATGACAAATTTCATTTTGAATTACACATCCAAAAGCCAGAACAGTGCAAAGCAGTGGTGCTACATGGAAAAGATAGGATATGTTCATTATTATTCCTGTTACTGTATTCTGGATTAACTGTAACTTTCAATTTTCAAGGGTGGCCCCCACATAAAGTACCTTAAATAGTCCATGCAGAATCCACACAGAGCACACTGTAATAGATATATTCAAACTAAGGACTATGACAAATTGCTCATAACATTTCATCAACTATTCTTCAACAAAGCAAAATAGTGGCTTACCTTGATATGAGAGACATAAAAGCTGCTTTGAAAACACTACATTATCTGTTTTGATCCAATATAATAATTAAGAAGTCACCAAAATGTGCATTTAAGATAAAGTCTATATAGGATGACTTATTTATAATTTAAAGTTGTGTCCATTCTACCCAACAAAAGAAAATTTTGCAAAAGTACTGTTAATAGAAACATATATACTATACTTATTTATATAGGCTAAAGAGAAGTATTTGAAATCATACTTACAAGCTTTGCTTGCTGGGCATTTACAGGATCACCATATTGTAACAATGCTTGAAACTGGTTGTTTTTTGTGAAAGTAATTATTTTCAAGACTGCACCAAATTTAGAGAATATCTGTTGGAGGGGGAAAAAGTAAATGAATATTCATATATTCAATAAACATATACATAAAGCATACCATGCTTTATTAAAAGGCCAACATCAACGTATTTGCTAAAGTTCAGTTAGTGGAAACAAAATTGTATTGAAGTAGCAGAAGGGTTGAGCTGAGCTCCCTGAAATGGCCGTGTACTGGGCACAAAATGGGGTGAAATATTATCCCTTCATTTCTACTGGGTTTGCTGCTACCCTTTGACTCTTCATGTCACATCACAGATTATTTGTTGTACTTCCACTGCAACCATCGGTCTCAGGTAGGAGGAAGAGCCCTGATCTTGCTTGCTTGCCACTAAACTGGGAATCATCATCATCATCATCTTCATCATCATATTAGCACTGTCATTTTCTGGCCATTGAAGCATGTAAAAAAGAGAATGAACATTACTCATAAAGTTAACTTACTTGGTGAAGAACATCAAGGGTTACTGGGTAATACATGTTGTCAATAATTATTCTAAGGACTGGACTCTGAGCTGGAGTTACTGCACTCTCACTAACAGTAGTTCCACTTATGGGAGTATTTGTTGTCTGTACAGCAGTTACTGCTTGCAGGACAGCTTGAGCTCGCTATGTGCAAAGAAAAAGAAAAAAAATAATGCATGTGGATTAAGTTTAGAGATCAATATATTCAGTAATTGCCTCAAACCATGTTGAAAAATAAATTAATCACAATAAGCAATTCTTAACTGACTATTTCTAACCAAAGAAATATTACCACCCACATTAGCTGAAGAGAAGCTAAAAGTGAATTATGCATTAAGTCTGGTTGCTCAAAAACAATAAATTAGAACTATACTGAAGGGTTAGCTACTAGTAAGTAGAAAAAAAATCTAGGACATATTGTAGATTTACAAGCATGCATGTTTGATGTTTGTATTTCTTCCCATGGGCATGGGACCCACTGTTCTGCAACCTATTCTGTAAAGAAACTGGAGAGAAACAAGCAAAGTACTGCCATTTTTTGTAAAATACTCTCAAAATCTATAAATAATTTAGTTTTAAATTTTTAGTAATCTATTTTCCTGTAAGAAAATATTTATAGAGAATAAATCTTTACTACAGAATTTTATTTGTTAAATCTGTTTTTTTTATTCACCTTTTCATTGGAATATTTGATTTTAGACAATAATCTTATGAATATTCCTCATTTTTTACCAGATGAACTATTTGGCCCCCCAAAAAATCACATTAATTTTAATCTCCTTATTAAAAAAAAGAATTCTAAACAAAAGCTAACATTAATGCAGGAAGTCACTGTAAAAACAAAATCTAGAACAATTACAAATTAATAGAACTCTAAAATTTATTACAATGTGCAAAGGTTCAAAGAAGTGAAAGAAATGAAGTTCAATTCAATGATACTTCCATTATTTCAACAAAGCAGATCAAAGTGAAGGCCTATTTTAAAACAGCAACTGAATGACATGCCTTCAAAGTGCTTTATATTTCAAAGTGCTTTGCAGATTTGATGGCTTTTCTTCTACTTCTGGGGTTGCATCCCTCAACTTTCATTTTCACATATGGAGAACAGTAGTACCTGAATTCTATGATGAGCTCTGTGACTCAGATACTGGCACAAGTACGTTTTGTTTCCTTCAACTCTCCACTTGATTAACAGAGCTGTTTTGGGTAGCAACACTGCTTTAGGTACTATTCATGTTCTCAGTTCTCAACCTTGGCCACCCTCAAGTCTTAATTTTTCTCTCTCTTATGCTAATTAAATGTTACTCTTCTATAGAGGTCCTGCGAATATAACTGTGAGCTGAACTCAATGCTCAACACTCTGCATACTGTATATATTATTATATAATATATTCAGCAATTGATAGTAATTTAGGATGAATTCATGCTTCATCCGAAGTCTTAATAATTATCCAAATATTTGCTAATAATCTATATGTAATTTCAAGCAATTTTTTTACTTATTTTATTAGATTTTTTTTATCATGCCTTTATTATATAAGTAATTCAAGGCGGCAAACTTACATAATACTCCTTTCCTCCTCCTATTTTCTCCAAAAACAACCTGATAAAGTGAATAGGGCTGAGAGAGACTTGTCAAGTCACCCAGCCAGCTTTTATGCCTAAACTGGGACCAGAACTCTGTCTCTGGTTTCTAGGCCAGTACCTTAACCACTGCACCAAACTTGCTTTTTTTTGTAAGCTACATGTTGTGTGATCAACTTATTCTGGTTTTGATAGCCATTTTGACAATTTAATTCCTGTAGAAAAGAGTGTCTGTAGCTAAGGGTTGAACTGTAGAGTTTTTGAAGCTCTCTGAGCTTGGTTGTTTGCTTGCAGATGTTTCATTACCCAATTAGGTAATATCATCGGTGCAAGTGAAGTGGGTAGTGGTTGCTGCCTGTTTATTTGTATCAAAATGTCACAATTTTTAATGTTCAGAACAAAATTTAGGCATTTCTTCAGAAATAAGAATTGGGGTGCAAAGGGCTTATCTGACAATAATCTGACACTTGCCCGTGTCTCATTAATTGTGCCCTTTCTTTTATAGAAGTAATCAAGTGTGTTTATACAAATATTCAAAACATATAATCAGGTGCTACAACAGAAAACAGGAATGTTGTATCCATCAATGCAGCCATCTATCAAGGTGAAGCCTTCAGCTTTTCAATTCATGTGATCAGCTTCTTGGCTTAATTTAGACAAGGCATTGAAAGTAGTCTTCAATTAAAAAAAATCACTTCCAGTTTTCTGGTTTAGTATGCAATCTGAATATCCAAATCTATCCAACCCAATTATAAAACCCGTTACTATTCCCAATGACTTACAAGGAAATAATTTGATTTTCAAATATAATGGAAATATAAATAAAAAGAGCCAACTGGCTATAGCAGTGGTCACCAACCGGTGGTCCGTGGACCACTGGTGGTCCACGAGAAAATTTTGGTGGTCCGCAGAGAAATCTTTGCATTTGTCTCGAGGAGCCCGGCCAAAGTTCCTGTGTCGCTCACGCTTCAGCGCTTTGACTCCCAGGGACAGGATGGGGTCCTTCAGGCAGTTAGCTTGGCCGCCTGTTAGTGGAGAGAAGCACCCGGGGTCAACCCTAGCTTTGCTGTCCATTGCGGATGCTAGATCGGCCCCCTGCAAACTCTCGTCTCTCGAGGCGCGCTCGCTGAAGCGGCGTGGGAAACTTCGGCCGGGCTCCTCGAGAGACGAGAGTTTGCAGGGGGCCAATCTAGCGTCCGCAATGGGCAGCAAAGCTAGGGTTGACTCTGGCTGCTTCTCTCTGCTGTAGTGCTTCCTGGACACAGTTTACTGCTCTGAGTCCCAAGTGGCAGGAGATGAGGGCTACCTTGGCGCCACCAGCTGGTGCAAATATACCGCAGTGAAGGCGGAATGCTGATGCCGTGCAAATGCAAGTAGCGTTTCGCTCCCGCACCTTCCAGCCATCGTCACCGCCGCTTTGGCCCGCTTGGCCCCCCCCCACCGCAACAGCACCATTACCTCATTCCGGCCGGCGAGGGCTACACTCCTTTTTGCACGTTGCACCACCTGCAAAATTGCACATTGCATGTGCCACCCCCTATGGCGGAGATTTCCAGCCCCACCACAGGCTGGTCCCATATTCCAGAGCTGTAGTAGTCACAGGACTGGACCTTTGGTCATCCCGGAGCAGCTCCTCCACCCGGGTGAAGGGAAGGGAAGGAAAGGAAAGGAAAGGAGAGGAGAGGAGGGGAGGGGGAGGGGAGGAAAGGAAAGGAAAGGAAAGAAGGAAAGGAAAGGAGGGAAGGGGAGGGAAGGAAAGGAAAGGAAAGGAAAGGAAAGGAAAGGAAAGGAAAGGAAAGGAAAGGAAAGAAGGGAAGGAAAGGAAAGGAAAGGAAAGGAAAGGAAAGGAAAGGAGGGAAGGGGGAGGAGAGGAAAGAAGGGAAGGAAAGGAAAGGGAAGGGAGGGGAGGGATTACAGCTACAGCTCTGGAATATGGGACTGACTTTCCCACCAACATCAGCAAGCCTCCGTCAGTCTGCCCATCTTCGTTTTCCTTCACTCAGATTGACCAAGCTTCTTGAGAGAAGGAACACAAAAGAGGTTTCCAGGCTTTACTTCTTCCTGCTTAATAAAAAGGTTTTGGAATAGCATTCTGAATAAAGCAGCATTGTAGATTGTAAGTTTTCTTAATTGGAAAATGCGAGCACATCTTCCGTGCTCCCCTATCCCTCTTCCTAGGTTTCAGATTCAGGCTATGGGCTCCCCGATCAAGAGCGGGGCTGAGGGGAAGCCAGCCATAATTTCAATAGCCAAATTGAGGAGGAAAGGAAAGGAAAGGAAAGAAGGGAAGGAAAGGAAAGGAAAGGAAAGGAAAGGAAAGGAAAGGAGGGAAGGGGGAGGGGGGGAAAGAAGGGAAGGAAAGGAAAGGGAAGGGAGGGGAGGGATTACAGCTACAGCTCTGGAATATGGGACTGACTTTCCCACCAACATCAGCAAGCCTCCGTCAGTCTGCCCATCTTCGTTTTCCTTCACTCAGATTGACCAAGCTTCTTGAGAGAAAGAACACAAAAGAGGTTTCCAGGCTGTGTGCCTGGACCAAGCACTTTCTCTCAGGCCTCCAACCCGGAGGCCTCGCAGAAGCAGACATGTAGGCCTGAAAGGCGGCTGAGCCTCCCCCCCCCAGTGGTCCACGGGATTTAAAATTATGAATTTTGTGGTCCCTGAGGTCCAAAAGGTTGGAGACCCCTGGGCTATAGAACCTGACCTATAGCTCAAAATATATATCATCAAGCTAGATCTTAGTTCCTGGTATAAAAATAGTAGCACCTCTCTTATTAAAATATAGATAGGAATCATAAATTTCTGTTCTTCTTGTTCTTCTTCCAGTTCTACATTCTTGTTAGTGCTAAGATGGCATAGGATAAAATAACTCAAGTAGTGAATGCTTAATTTTGGATTAATTAAAAAAAATATGAGATGTGAATACTCATATGGATCTATAATTATTATATTCACCAAAAAAACCTTAACTCCCATGCTGTTAAAGACAAAAACACAGGGAAGGGTGTTAGTTTAATTGGAAAACCCTTCATACTTGCTGAATGTTTAGTAATGCATAACAGCAGAAATATACAGAAATATGCTCTAAAATGTCTAGCCACAAGTGCTTGGTCTTGGAGAAAAGCAGCAGCAGAGGAGGAAGATTTGGAAAGAAGCAAAGCTTTGAGCAGTGTGTTGCAAACTGGAGATACATTGGAAAATAACTGTTGAGGGTATCTCTCACAATGTGGGAACTGCTAAGTAAGTTAGATGAGTGAGAAAGTAACTCAATTTTTATGACACCATTTTATTGTAAGAAAATAGTATGTTTAAAAAGGCAACTGTTGGAATGTGCAATACACAAAAATGGCAAGTAAATATGATGTTTTGAAAGTACTGTATGTCATAGATCAGCGGTTCTCAACCTGTGGGTCGCGACCCTTTCACAGGGGTCGCCTAAGCACGCGTTAGCTCACCATCTTGGTGACTGGCAATGCGCATGCACGGGGAGGGGGTCGTGGCGGCGGGGCGGGGGTCGCGGCATTAGGAAGGTTGAGAACCACTGTTTTAAAGGTTTTGTTTATAGATAAGCTCCCCTTTTGGGGGAGGGGCAGGGGGCAGGCCGGGGGGGGGGGCGGGGAGAGGGTCGCAGTGGCGGGGAGGGGGTTGCGGCATTAGGAAGGTTGAGAACCACTGTCATAGATACTCATAAAATTGGTTATGTTTCCTCAACCTTTCTAGTCTGTAATATTCCAACTATCCAAGCTTGGCTTTACTTCATCCCCTCCCCCTGGACTTAATTACTTCAGGATATAGTAGACTGTAGTCACTCATTGTTTTTACTTTCCAATAACACCTTGGGGCAATAGAGATCTAAAGCTTCCAGGCCTAAGATTAAAGTATATATTGATATATTTATGGCTGTCCTGTCATATTTCTATGGCTGTTTTAATCTATGCTGCCAAATGTATTTTGTTTTCTGGATTTTGTCAGATAATGGGCAGCTATAAAAAATTTATTAAATAAAATACAATAAATTAAATAGTATTGTAAATAATTTCTTCATAATATGTTTCCCACTTAGTTTTGTTTAAAATTTAAGAAGTCTGGAGGAGACTGGCATATAAGTGCACTGGTGTCTATGTGCAGTACACTGGGAATGCTAGACCTACATTTACCTTAAAAATTGGTAGAGAGTCATATTTTAAGAGCTTTAAGATGTATTAAAGATAGAATGTGGTTAGGGGAACAAATGGTTTGATGGAAAAAGAAAGGATACCATATTATAGTAATGCGCAAGTCTGTGAATAAGCTGACCCGTCACATTTTGAACCAAAATATCATGAAAAATATGCCACCCATGGATATCAAAATATATATCTGTTTTAATTTTCACAGATTATTCATTTTTCATATTTTGGTTTTAAAAATTGAGGGTCATCTTATATGGGGATTTACTTATGCACAAGTATATACGAGATATACAGGTGCTTTAAAAATTATTACTCTCTCCCCTACACAAGGTCATCTGTGGTTAAGCCAAATGCAATTTTGAGGATGTGTTTGGGCACCTAAAATTCTTGGCTTATTTTGCAAGTAAGTATAATAAATGTTTGCCATTTTATTATGGGCAATGACTTTTATGGTAGGGAAAGGCAGATTTTCAAACTGAGGAAAGGTGAATTATATTTCTTTTTTTCATTCACCCTTCTGGACATTCCTGGTTGCACTGATGATTCAGCTGCAATCTCTTTGTTCTGAAGGTATGATTAGTAAATGCTTTAAGAATCTCTGAATCAGTATCAAGAAAAATAGACTAGCCTAATCTATGTAATGCCAATTTAGTTAAATGAAAGGAATGGCATTTTGTTCAATATATTTGGTTGGGAACTTGAAGCTGACAGAGATTGCATAAATGTGTCATGCAACCCACTGCTGAATTTTAGATTTTAATTCTATTACGATAAAGTTCCTCAGGAAAAGCTCAGGATTCTATGGCCTCTATTACAACTATGTGTTTATCACTCTGAGTTCAGCAGAAGCAGGATTTATTCACTAGACCTCATTTTTGTACAGGTTTAGTCTCAATTATTGAAGCCAGTGATTTATTTATCACGGACAATCATTATTTGACTGTGATTAATAGCAATAGCACTAGACTTATATACCGCTTTACAGCCCTCTCTAAGCGGTTTACAGAGTCAGCATATTGCCCCCAACAATTTGGGTCCTCATTTTACCTACCTCGGAAGGCTGAGTCAACCTTGAGCCTGGTGAGATTTGAACTGTCAAATTGCAGGCAGCTGGCAGTCAGCAGAAGTAGTACTGCACTCTAACCACTGTGCCACCGTGGCTCATAAACTCCAAATTGATGGAAAACTCAAACATAAATGTCTACCCTTGAAGATCCATGGATATTTTCTAAGATCTCTCATTAAATTTCTTATAGGCCGCAATCTTCTCAAGGCATTAGGTTGTGATATATTGATACAAAGATTTTGTTTGCCAAATGCGCTAGGACAAAATACGTTTAAATAACCTGTGTCTCACTGTGTAGTTAATTTTTGGTTCTGTGTCTAATGAATTGGGATCATTCATTACATCATGGTTCAGTTACCTAGGGATCAGCACATTATATAAACACAGCTGATGGATCTGAATGTTTTCAATTCAAAGACATTCTGGCTCCTCTGGTATTCCTGAGAGCTGCAGACAATTAAATGATGGTGTTTGACAGCTAGAGTGCAGGTGGCATGACATGATGATGAGCATGACTAAATAACAAAAAATATTACTTGTTTCCATTGTTGCATATGCCCTAATGCTGGCTAGTGGATAATTTGTGTGATAAAAGAGCCTTTTGTGCATGGATCCCAGGTATCCTGCTGTGCAAACCAGCTGAAGGATTGCTGTTACTAATTTGCAATGCATTTCTCATATAAGTAATTTGCATTTACAATTATATGGATATGACAGTTTTAACCATCAGAGATAGATGCAGACATGACACCATCTGGTCCTACATTTTGGCTTATCCGACCTGAGGATATTAACTTTGGAGGATTGAGGCATATAATTGTTTTCTGGATTCTTATCTTTTAATAATTTTGGAATCTTAAAACTTTGGCTTATTATATAAAATTCAGGTAATGTAAACACCTCATTGAGGAAAGCTATAGTTATCACCATATTAACAAAGACAAAAAGAATAAATCTTGTTAGAAAAATGTTAGATCTAATTTAATTTTGGTTTAATTATAGGGATATAAATATCTGGTTACAATGTCATGCAAAGCACAAGATAAAATGTATTTATTAAAAAAAAAATCATACGAAGCCCATTCCTACTTATGGCTTTAGGCACTATACAAATAACCATGTGGAATAAAAATTTGTGAACCTCAACTGAAAGACTGAATGACCTGGGTAAATAAATGATTTTAATTCCCCTATTAAATTGTAACAAGGAAGAGTTAACTTTAGCTTCAGCAGCAAATGACTGCAAAGTTTAGGCTCCTCCATGCAAAAGAAAAAAATATTTGATGATACTACATCTACGAAAATAAGTAGCACATCGATAGTACTATGATAATACTATTGAATCAATATATTGAATCTCAGGTGAGAAGAGCTGATATAAAAGTGTACAGATATAGTGTAAAATATGTATTTCCTATACCAGCAGTCAACCCTCAAATTTAGAACAGATTGCAGGATTAAGGCACAATATTTTACCCTATATAAATAGGGTAATTATATTTTTTCAATTGAAGCACCTTTTAAATACATTTCAGCATTAATTTAACACATTTCTATTTAGGTAAAAATGTAATCCAATCAGTCTTTAATGAATAGAATCTAGACAATCAAGAACCGAGCATTTTTCCCTTAATTAAAATTATTTTGCAATTTTTAAACAGCTTCTGAACACTTTTTAAAATGAATTGCTGATGGTTATATCAATGTAGCGCTCTTGAGGATGCAACAAAAAATTGTCAGTACCTTCTTCCAAGACATTTTTTAAACTTCATCATCTATTATATAGCCTTGAAATTCTCAGGCAATGCCCCATCAAAGTACTAATTGGGATGGCCCCAGGGGTGGGTTCCTCCCTGTTTGGACCGCTTCGCCCGAACCGGTAGCGACCTGCTGGTGATGTCACGATGACATCACCGATGTAGTTTGGTCGGTGCCGGTCCGTGGGAGCCGCCATCTTTTTTTAAAAAAAAAATTAAAAAAAAATTTCTTTTGAAATTTTTTTTTAATTTTTTTTCTTCTTCTGAGCATGCGCAGAAGCTGAGTTCCGGCACTGTGCATGCGGTCGTCATCTTGTTTTCGGCTTTTTTTTTCAAATTTTTCGTTACTGCGCATGCGCACGCCCACGCGGTGCACCCATGCAGCGTGGGAGCGCGTGAACCGGCAGCGAGGTAAGTTGGAACCCACCCCTGGATGGCCCTACTTAGTTTCTGACATAACCCAAGGTCAGCTAGATGCTGCCATTCACTGAGGCATCCTTACTACTGAACCAGTTTATTGTGATTGACATAGCTGCTATGGAAAAAAAAATCCAACTGAAAACAAATTTGCTTCTATATTTCAAATGAGAAAAGTCTCTAGGCTAGGATTAACAGAGAAGATTGGAACAGAAAAACTCTTAATGCTTGTTAAACCATTGTTCAGAATGATAAAGTAATAGAAAAAACAAAGATGAAGTTATTACCATTTGATATAGCATGGGTCAGTGCTGCTTTTACATTCCTTCATGAGAAAAGAAATATCATATACTTAAAATGTCCATGTAGTACCTGCATAACTATAGTTTTACTGTTGAAGCATGAAGTGTCTTGATCTAAAATACCGTGTTTCCCCGAAAATAAGACCCTGTCTTATATTTTTTTTGAACCCTGAAATAAGCGCTTGGCCTTATTGCCATGCACTCAAAAGCCCGATTGGGCTTATTATCAGGGGATGTCTTATTTTGGGGGAAACCGGGTAATACGTTTTAAATATCTTCAAAATCAAGTAACTATGTACTCAGTTATTCCCACAGTGAATATGAATGTCTTTTCAATAAGTTCATTTATTAGAAGAGCAGATCATAGTAAGGTGAGATTGAGTTTCAAAACTTGAATGAATTATTTAAACATACCAGAAACATAGTTCCACATTATCTATTTAACAAAGTAACAATTTTTTTACAGGTTAACTTGAGTTCTTGGGCCAGAAAGATTATTAATGATAAACATGCTTAGATCCTACTAATAAATGCCATATTTACTACATAACTATAAAATAATTCCCAATATTCTTAAACATGTTATAAATACAGAAAAACTATAATGGTAATTACATATACAGATTAGTCACATCATTAAAAACTATAATAATGTTACCTGATTAAGTGTATTATCAGTCTTTAATTCTTTATGATTTGAATACTGAATATATATAGGTTGATTGCGAAGATGAGGTGTCACAGCAGAATAATAATTTACCATAGTAATAGCAGCTTCTTCTGTTGCCAGCTCTAAAAAAGCCTAGAAAATATATATATACATAACGATATATAAAAGAAATTACTATCACATCCATCAGTCCATCCATTCATCTATTAACCCACCTACCTAATTTCAGAATTATAGTCTGGTAAAGTATTAAAACTATTTACCAAAGTTATTTAGAATTCAGAATGCACAACTTACAAAGAACCATATGTTCTTCATATTTGCATACACATGCACTGAGTCAATATATGCCCCCATCCCTGGCTTCTATAACATGCTATATGCTCTCCCTTTATGCTGGTCTACCACCATAATAAAGATTTGATTTAATTTATGTTCTCCCTTATGATCAGTATTTCTTAGATCATTATATCTGTAATCATAAAATCACAGCTGTGATTTTAGTTCAAGAACGTTCACATGAAGCAAAATTAAGCTTGAGAGTATTAATGAGATTGCTGACATCATTCAGAACAACAACAAAACTCTAAGGAACCAAAAGGACTGAAAAGCGCAATCTAAATAGGCACAAACCTCTAAAAATTTGATTAAATTAATAATTTCTATATTCTTGATTTTTAAATTTTAAATACATCTTCTAAGTATAATTTCAATGTAGCAAAAAGTTAAAAAGTTCTTATGTTTTGTGTTTCTCACACTCAGCCATTATCTGTACCGTATTTTTCGGAGTATAAGACACACTGGAGTATAAGACGTGCCTTAGTTTTTGGGGAGGAAAATGGGGGGGGGATTCTGCCTACCAGGTATTCATCTGGCTAGTCCTTGGCCTGGTCAGCTTCAGCATATTAGTTTGCTTGCTGGTTTTGAGGTTGGGGATGGTGGGGGATAAGCTTCAGCACATTAGTTCGCTCGCTGGTTTTGAGGTTGGGGATGGTGGGGGATAAGCTTCAGCACATTCGTTCGCTCGCTGGTTTTGCGGGTGGGGATGGAAGCACGGAAGATCACTTAGCTAGGGTTAGGGGTGAAAAACAGCTTCAAAAGCACAGCTGATCCTCGGAGGGAGCTCCAGTGACTAAAGCAGGCAAAGCGGGGAAGGGGTAAGGGAAGGCAGCAGCTGTTCCGGGTAGCCATTTTGGGCACCGCATGAGTGTTTGGAGGCTGAAAATGCAATGCACGGAGCCCCAAAACACAAGCCATTGTCAGTGGCAATCTCTGCAACCAAGAAGAGGACGCGCAGAGGCCGAAGGGTAGGGGCCGGCGAGTGGGCGGGGCTACATTCGGAGTATAAGACGCACCCAAATTTTCAGTTTCTTTTAGGAGGGAAAAAAGTGTGTCTTATACTCCGAAAAATACGGTAACTTTTATTATTTATCATGGGTGCAACATCCACTTGTAGTGATGTTAAAACATTCCAAGCTTGTAAACTTTTAAGCTCAAAACACTGTTTTTAAGTGTACTGAGCACAGAATAAAACTGTGATTTCAGAATATCTTCCTTCAGAATAAGCTCATTTCAAATATTCAAATTCTGAAATCCTGAAGATATCACCTCATTTATACATTAAATTATAATTTTATAGTTATATAATTTGTATAATTATGTAATTTAATT
>QLTV01004118.1:484094-496596 GCA_003457575.1 Thermophis baileyi | reverse complement strand
TATATATATATATATATATATTCATTCCACAGCATAACCATCAAAATAACAGTAGCTGCATCTGCGTTATTGCTGGCCCAGTCTAGGAGGCAAGAGGAAGAGGGGGGGAGGAAATGACATTATTTTAACCCATGCTTAAGAGGCAGATGACAATATCACTGATCAAATGTATGATGCAAGATGGGGATAAATTTAGTATTTTTTTCTTTAAACTTCTTAGCTACTGGGAAGTTTATGCTTTCTTTTGTGGGCCTACAAATGCATTCTGTTTTGTACTTTCTTTCACTGACAGTCATTATGCAAATGGGAAGGTCTCTTCCATGCAATGTTTATTAGAAAGTTTTGCTAAAACTGTGTTGCTTTCATTTATTTGTTGAGTCATGTTGTGTGCTATGTGCATACTCTTGCTGATGCTTAGTCTTCAGGCAGCAAGTTAACTTCAAAGAGTAGGTTGCTTTTGCTGCATGTGTTGAGTTTTGCTTGTAGACTGTCAAATGGAAAGGTGCATGAGCTTATGCATTAAGAGAGAAGCCAGTAAAAATACTTTGGTTGCACTTGTCATTATTGTTCACAGATTGAAGTGAATCATGCTATTTTTTTCTAGATTTCAGCAGCTGTTTGTGTATAGGCAGCTTGTGGAAAATAACAGTGTTTAAGCTGTTGGTTCCATTGTTGCCTATTGAATTTTTTTTTTTTTAATAATCACTCTCATTGCAAACTTTTGTGCCTGTTGGATGAAAAGCAAAACTCAGCCTGTATACCAAATCATCCCATCTAATCCCAAAAATGAAGGAATGGGGCATTTTTTTCAAGTTCCTATTATTTTCTATTTTTATAGAAAATAGTTTGCTCTATCTGAAACAAAGTATTTAGAGTTTTGTTCAGATGTAGGCAACTCAGTAGATTTGTCCAGAGCTCAAAACAAGTTTTGTCTTTTTTCTACTTTATGCACACCATTATTTGCTGATTATTTCAAGTTTCACCCAGCTCAAAGTAGTTTTGATACAACTTGCCAAGTCAATCTAGAATTGATTGCATCTGAACCATAGAGCGCTATGTTGCTCCCATTTTAAAACATTCATGGAAGGATACACAGAGTCCCCTATAAAAAACTATATCACTGTGTGAACATGATACCACAAAACATAGGAAATGTGTCCAGTTCCTTGTACTTTCCAGTTAATTGGTGCTATAGCGTACAGCTAAAAACCAACAGTGGACCATTCTTGGTTGCAATATACAGTCAGACATTTAGCCTGAGATCTATTTTACCAGAACAACATTTTTAAGATCTGCTTCCCCCTCCCTCCATTTTTCACAAAGCAAATGCATAAAAATCTTTGCTGTCACATCCTATTTGATTTTGCACCTAACAACCTAAAATACACTTTTCCATGTCTCAGTGGATTAAAAAAAGTTTCCTATAATTGGTATATTATGATAAAATGCATACATGGTAAGTGTAAAACTTAAGTGTCTTGGGAAAAAAAAACTTTGTACACTGAAAAAAATAAGACAAAAAGAGAAAATACCTGATTTTTTCCTTTCAGCATGAGAATGTTGGTTACCTTACCAAAAGGTAAGCCCAAAGCAATAACTTCTGTTTCTGTCACTTCTCCTGGTAATTTCCTGATATGAAGAACACGAGAAGGAGCCCCATCCATTTTATCTTCACCCTTGAATTTCTTGTTGTCGTTACCATTGGCTGTAAGACATTTTTGAATTAATTTCATATCTAAAATTTATTATAAATTCAGAGAAAAATACACTTAGTATACGCACACATTTTCAAATTAGTATATGAAAAGTGAATTTGAAATCTTTCAATTAAATGTTTAAAAAGATAAAAACTTCATCTAATAAATTACCAAGCAGACCAAAACAGATCAGAAAATAGTAGCATGACAGCATACAGAAAAAGGGAAGACATACTTCCATAGTTTCTATAACTAATTATCTAAAGCAAAAATCAGTTTATAATGAGTGACAATTATTTTTTGTATTTGGATTATCAAACAATTCTCATGTGTTGAGTCACATTGATGTGTCATGAATATAGTGTATACCTCTCAAAATTATCTACCCATCACATTAGCAGGAGATGCTGCCTATAGGATTTCTTTATAATTTACAGTATTAATCTGTTTTCTTATAATCAGCATTCACTGCTCCACAGAATATGAAGTTATACTCCATCCCTGTTTGGAGTGTGATTTAGATAAACTCAGCCCAAACTCCACACAACATAATTGCATTAAAAAAAAAAGCTCCTACTGAGTTTTTGCATGAATCACTACCATTTATTGGCCTATTCTACTAATTAAATAGAGGAAAGCACTTTGGCTATAAATGTGAAATTTGTGTTCTATTTTAATTTGAAAAATCTGGAACAATTCAGCCATGAAACACTTAAATTAAAAAGAATCAAATAAATTAATATAATAAAATCACCCCCCCTGCCCCGGCGACAGCAGATCACACGAGCCATTTAAATGGCTCCATCCCACTCTGGGTTCCCCAGGCCCGCTGGCAGAACCAGGTCTTCAGCGCCTTCTGGAAGAGTGTTAGAGTGGGGGCCATTCTAATCTCTGGGGGAATGATGTTCCAGAGAGGGAGCCACTACGGAAAAGGCCCTTCTTCTGGGTCCCACCAGGTGTATCTCCCTAGGGGATGGGACCCGCTAGATTTTGCTAGATTTAGGATAGGGTTAACATTTCTCTGAAGAAAAGTGTGATGACACTGCTATGAAAAAGACAGTGGTGTGCTTTCCCTTGAATAGGCCATATCTCAACTTCTGCCTAGTCCCCTTGTCTGGACACACTAGATGGGAAGAGTAAGCCATGCTGGGTCTCCTCAGAGCTGGTGACAATTAATTATATTATCAACTATAGCAGAATTCTGGACCACCTGCATGGAAAACCTTTTCAAAACAGTATTAACAGTCAGCTATTGTCATTGGGTAACGTTTAATTATTTCAACCATAGTTTTTATGTCAAATGATGGTTATTTTAGTGGAATGTTTTATGACAGTTTTATTGTAAACAACACAGAATCATCTTAATGAGTGATACAAAATTGTTATAAATCTATAATAAAACAATAGCTGCTAGAAACTGATATTGGTGATTCTAAAGAGAAAAGCCAACAAAATAAGTATTTTGATTAGAAGATGGGACAAAAAATTGTCATGCTAGACAACCACTAGTTTGTGTGTATGCATGCTTCTCAAAAACAATCTGATTGCTGAAGTTAAATAATCATAATGCCATAAAACCAAGAATCTTGTCCATAACCTGGTTTTAAAATTTGTGCACACCTTAGAATTAATCACATTTAAAAAGAAATAAAACAAATGTGTAATGATTAAGTATCATCAGTTACAGTATTAATCTTCATGGCTGCATGCAAGCTATCTCTAGAAAGCAGCATGCCTATAAATTTAAACTGAGGAGGAAGAATAGCTATTACTCCCATGTTTTGCTGTGGACCACCCAGTGTTATCTTACTGACCACAGCAGGAAACAGAATGTTGAACTTGATAAGCCTATGGTCTGATCTGCCACACACCTTTAAAGTAATGGATACATTGCAAAATATTCTTCCTCTGAAGGAGTATGATTATATAAATTTTGCAGCATGGTTTGATATATGTCTCTTTTTGGTTTTCTACATTATGTGACTATGTTCAAAAATGGAAGGAAAGATTTGTTTCATTTGGGTCTGAGCTAGACACATTTAGTGAACAACCAGTAGAGGCTCCTGCTTTTAAATCTGCATTGAGGAAAAATATATATTATATGAAACTGGATGAAGCAGAAGAGCTTATTTTCAATTATCTCTTCCAGTCCAAAAAAAGTATCAATCCAAATGACAAAAGTGTTAAGTGTTGTAGCTCTCAAAAAATAATAATAAAAAAAACCCAATATGTCTTCTGAATCCCTGAGCTGATATATTTATGACCATGAGCTAATTCAACTTGATATCACAGGAATAAAATAACTAAAATTCAGAATGAGTGTCTGCAAACTACTCTGAAGCAGGATACCTGAACAAAAACAGTCACCAGAGTCCTGCTCCGTTTCTTTCTTTCTTTTTTCCAAATTTCCAGGTTGGCAAAGAGCACAAGCAAAGCAACACCCCCAGGATTTATCTTTCTTTACAAAGGATGAGCTTATTGGTTTTTACTTTCTATTTAATAAACATACATTTCTGTTCTTATTGATTGTACCAGGTTACTTTTAAAAAACACTTGCACAGAAAATTCCATTGCATTCTACAGGCCAAAACATGCAATATTTCATCCACTAGAGGAAACTGACGTAGAGCTTCTTCTTTCCTACATGCGTTTCCCCAAAAATAAGACCAGGTCTTATTTTCTTTTGGGCACCAAAATAAGCACTGGGGCTTATTTTCAGGGGGTGTCTTATTTTTTTCCCCATGTACAGGCAGCCAAATTCTTCTGCTTGCTCGCGGCAGGGCCGGAGGCCATGTGGCGTACCAGTGTCGCCGACACCGCAAGGCAGGGGGTTGGAACTAACCCTGCACTGGCATACCTCAGGGCCCTCGCAGCCAGGCCACCCACACCCCAACACCTGGCTTGCCTCGCGGCCGCAGCTCCACTAACCCCATCCAGAAGGACCCCGCATGGCTACCAGCCCACTTATTCTGCTTGCGGCCACAATGGAGCAGGAGGCCGAGTGACGCACTGGTCCCGCGGCCATGAGATGAGGGGGCGTGGAGCTGCCCCTCACTCCCCTTACCAGCTGTCATGCCCCCGTCGGAGCCTGAATCTGCAGGGGAAGACGAGCTGGAACCTGAGCCGACAGAGATTGAGGAGGCAGCTTTGTTGCCTTTGGAGGAAAATGGGGAAGGGCAGGGCCAGTCAGGCCAGGGCCTTTCAGGATTAGAACAGCTTGTAGACAGGGAGGATCAGGGGCAGGATGAACATGAGAGACAGAGCTCAGGTGAGGAGCAAGGACCACTCCCTCCTGATCCGAGAGCATGGAGAGTGGAGAAAACGCGAGAATAGCGCAGACTGAGCAGGCTACTCAGGAGAAGAGTGCCCCACCCATCTTCACAAGGCAAGATCAGCTCCTGTGCACGGTGAAACAAGGAATTAACCTTTGGAAGAAAGGTAGGGTCCAACCGCAGAACCACCCTGTTCTTATGAAAAGCGCAAAGGTCCTTTCTCACCAATAATGCCGCCAACTCCGAAATCCGTCTGGCAGATGTGATGGCCACTAGGAAGGCCACCTTGCACGAGAGGAGATGCAGGTTGGCCTCTCTTAAAGTTTCAAATGGTGCCTTGGTAAGTGCCTGCAACACCCTGGTCAAGTCCCAGGTGGGGTAACGGTGTATCACAGGGGGCTTTAAATTGGAGGCCCCCCTAATGAAGGCTCGCACCCCGCCTGTTGGTCGCACCCCGCCTGTTGGTGATGAGCAAGGGAGCCCAAGTCCCCCACCTGCAAAACCGAAGTGAAAGCAGCGACCTGGCGTCGTAAGGTGTTCGGGGATAACCCCTTCTCCAGGCCCTCCTGCAAAAACTCCAGTATCTCCGCCACTGAGACCAAGGTGGGATCAATATGGGCTGCAGCACACCAGTCACTGAAGTTCTTCCATGTCGCATTGTAAATGCGCATAGCAGAAGGCCGTCTGGCCACCTGGATCATCCGGATGACTCTGTTGGAGAACTTCTTCCATTTCAGGATCCTCCGCTCAACCACCAGACGGTCAGCTGGAGCCACTGAGGCTCCGGATGGATGACGGGACCCTGGAGACTCTCTCCGGGGGAATCCTCCATGGTCTGGCGATGGACAGGCTGACCAGATCGGCGAACCACGGCCGTCTGGGCCAGTGGGGAACAACAAGCAGTACCCTTGCCCTCTCCGACAGCACCTTCCTGATTACCCCTGGAATCAGAGAAAGAGGGGGAAGGCATACAAGAGACCCTTGGGCCACGGGCATCGAAATACGTCTACCCCTTCTGCCCCCGGAGCCAGGAATCTTGTAAAGAACCTGGGAAGGTGAGAGTTCGACGGAGAGGTGAAGAGATCCAGAATCGGGTGGCCAAACCAATCTGAAAGTTCTACGAATAGACTGGGATGCAGGCACCACTCCGACTGGTCGACAGTGGCCCTGCTCAACCAGTCCGCCTGCACGTTGGAAGCTCCCGCAATGTGCTCTGTCCTGATTGATAACAGATGAGTCTCTGCCCACCGGCACAATGTCTCTGCCTCCACCATGAGGGACTTCGACTGCCCCCCCCCGCCTGTTGACGTGGGCTTTGGTGGCCACATTGTCCGTTAGGAGGAGGACATGTCGACCCGAAATCCCCTGCTGGAATGCCTTGAGGGCTAAGCAGGCCGCCCTGAGCTCCAGCCAATTTATGTTGTGCTGGAGCTCCTGCTGGGTCCACAGTCCCTGGGCCACCTGGGATCCGAAGTGTGCCCATCTGAAGAGGCTGGCATCGGACGTGATCGTCAGTCTGTCCGGCTCCTTGTAAAAACAGCCCCTCGTGATGGCTCGGGACCCCCATCAGCAGAGCAAGTGAAGCACCCCTGGCGGTACTCGAACCTTTGTCATTGAGGTGCTGCGGCCCACCCTCTGGAAAGGAAGCAGGAACCACTGGAGTGGCCTGGCGTGGAACCATGCCCATGGCACTATGTCTATACAAGAGATCATTTTCCCCAGGAGTTGGGACAGAGACGCCAAAGGTGCTACTCTGTCTGATCGAATCTGGCCTGCCAAGGTCCTGATACTGTCCTGCCGCTCCTGGGAAAGAAAGACTTGTCCAGTAAGTGTGTCTATGAGCGCCCCTAAGTGCACCAGTCTTGTTGTGGGGACCAAGTGACATTTGTCCAGGTTGACCGAGAACCCGTGATCCCGGAGGGTTCGGATTGTCATGTTTATGTCCCTTTCCGCCTGCATTGGCGAGGATGCCTGGATTAGCAAATCGTCCAAATAGCATTGAATGCGGATGGGCAAAGTCCTGAGGTATGCAGCTAGCGCGGCCATGATCTTGGTGAATGCTCGAGGGGCCGACGACAAGCCGAAAGGGAGGGCCGCATATTGGAAATGGTGCCTGGCATAACAAAACCTCAGGAATTGCCTGTGGTTTGGACGAATCGGGACATGGAGGTAAGCCTCCATGAGATCTACAGAAGCCAAGAAGTCTCCCTCCCGAATTCCCTCCAGGATGGAACGAAGGGAGTGCATCTTGAATCTTCTGTAGACCAGATGCTGGTTGAGTCCCTTGAGATTCAGAATAGCCCTCAACCCCCCCGAGGTTTTTGGTACGATAAACAACATTGAATAGAAGCCCATCCCCTGCTGGTCCAGCAGAACTGGCTGAATGGCCCGAATATCCAGCAAATGCTGGATAGCTGATTCCATGAGTTCCCTTCTGGCAGGATATCTGGAAATGGGACAGCGGAGGAAAAACCTCGGGGGAGCAGAGAGGAATTCCAGGGAGAGCCCTGATTTTATCCCTGACCCAGGCGTCCATTGTGATCTCTTCCCACAGTTCTGAGAAGAGACCAAGGCGACCCCCAATGGGGGGATGAGGCCCGATATCACTTACGCCGCCTGAACGTATTTCTGGTATTGTTACCATGAAAGGAACATCATGAGGCTGTTGTCTGCCTCTGCTGCCAAATCCCGATCTCTCAGCCTGGAAGCTGGGCCTGTAAAGAAAGGGATTCTGCTGACGGGGAAAGCTAGCCCCAGCCTGCCCCTGACGGTAGGAGGGCCGCCTAAAGTATGGCGAAGAACGGAAGTCCGCCCGCCTGCCCTGTGTAGGGAGAACCTTTCGCTTGTCTCTGGTCTCTACTAAAAAGGGGTCCAGAGACTGACCAAATAGACATTCCCCTTCAAAGGGGGCGGCCGCCAATTTCCACTTGTTCTTGGCGTCCATGAGCCAATGTAGCAGCCACAGCATGCGACGGGCCATCACCGACGATGCAATGGCACGTGCTGAAAATTTGGCCACGGTCAAAGACGCATCTGTGGTGTATTCAGCCGCAGCAATGATTTTGCAAAGATCCTGATGAGCCTGGAGGTCATCCAAAGGGATCTGAGCTTGCAGTTGTCTGAGCCAATGCACCGATGCTCTGGTGAAGAAGGAAGCTGCCATGGAGGCCCGGATCGCCCAGGAGTCCGCTTGATGGGCTCTACGAAGGGCCATCTCCTCCTTCCTTTCCTCAGCCTTTAAGGCATCCTCCGCGTCCGGGGGAAGGACGGAAGAGGAGGTTAAAGCCGCCACCAGTGTATCCACCCTTGGGACCTGGACCAACTCCAGCAAGTTCGAGTCCACACTGAAGAGCGTGTTCTCCGAACCTCTGGGGCGGGAAGCAATGGCAGGTGAGACCCACTGTCTCTTTATGAGATCCAGGAACATCCTGGGAATCAGAATGGTATCCATCTCAGCGGCCTGCTCGGTAAACAGGAAATCCTCCTGTTCACCAGACTCCAAGGTAGGCTCTTGCAAAACAGAGTCCTTCCCCAGACGCGCAGTGCTCCGAGCTTTCGCCAGCAGGGTCTTGAATAGAGCAGGATTGAACAGGCCCTTAAAGGCCGTGCTACCGGGGGGGGGGGTGTTCTTGCTCATAGTCCGAAAAATCCCTCTCCCCTGGCAGTTCTAAGGAAGACTGGCTCTCAGCTGTTGGGGTAAACGTCGCCTCTGGGGTCTGTTGATGGCCCCCCAATGGCGGTCCTCTCTTAGTGGCTGTCCCAGAGTTCAGTGGCCTGGAATGAGCCGAAGGTCCACTCTTTCTAGCTGGTCCAACCAGACCACCCTGTGCTAACTGGTCACTAACATCCATAGGAAACCAGGTCCTCTCAGTTAGCACTTGGTGTTCCCCCTGGAGTCCTTGTTGCAAAGTGGGCTCAGAGGAGTGGTGTACAACTGGATTGTCGGCCCTCTTGTGAGTAGGGTGACTACGCCCTTTGGATCCCTTCTTTGCTCTAGCGAACTCCTTGTCCAAGGCCTTCTGTCTTTGCAGTGCAGCCCTCTCCTCCGCTCTGGAGGATTTTTTTCTGGGCCCTAGCCTTAGCCTTGATCTTAGTTGCTGCTGCTGCAAGGCTGGCAGACTGTGGCTTGACTGGGGCTCTAGCAGTCCTGTCTGACTCCTAAGGAGACCATGTTTCCGCCAACAGAAGGCCGGGGCCTGTACCACTATCCTCCATTTTGTTGGTGTAGCCTGAAATAAGGGCAGACGCGCTCGAAAGCTCTGATGCTGGCTCAGCGTCGTTGAAGCTCCCAGAGAACGACCCGAATGTCGGGAAGGAGCCTAGGCCCCACCGCAGCTGCGGCGTCACCTCAGGCCTCGATCCCAAAGGGTTAAAATTACAGAGGATCGAACAGCAAGATGGGGAATACCCAGGCTTGCCAACGCACGCTGGCCTCGGCGCTGGTCTCCAGGCAGTCTTACGCGATTCGCCGCTGCTGTGGCGATCGGAGAGCAACGGAGTGTGGCCAAATGGTGACCAATGACCCCCTCTCCTAATTAGCTCTGGAGGAGCGCCAGAGACTGTAAGGCCAGGATCCCCAAGCCGCTAGGCGGATAAAGGCAGTCTTATGCGATAGTGCTGCTGCCACGGCTCCCTGGCAGGGGGCGAGTATGTCCGTAAAACGGACAGGAACTCCAAGCCCCACTCCTTAAATCTGGATCAACAAGGGTCCTTGAATGGTAATTGAAACGCGCTGAAAATGTCCTTTGTTGTTAAAAATGGTGCCAAATGTCTGGCCCCTCCAAGCATCAATCCGCCCAAGCGGAGAGCCAAGGGGCCGCACCAAATCCTCAGTTTTCCACTCGCTGGGCCTCACGATTTACGGGGCTTGAGTGTGCCGGCTCTGATGACAGAGCAGCCGCTAATTTCGACGAAAGCGGCTAAGCCAGGCTCGGCACATCTTTATAAGGCTTGGCGTCACGACTTACAGTTCTTCCCGAGCCTGTCAGAAATGGCAGCTGCGGAGCGCTGGGAGCCATTTGAAAACCGGTGGCAAAATGGCCACCCCTCCAAGCTGCGGTCCGCCGATGCGGAGAGCCAAGGGGCCGCGGCCAAGCACTATCCCAACCAGCCGCCGCGCCTCAGCGAGCTGGGCTCCGTTGTTCTTGTTTTGACACCAGAACAGCCGCCACCACCTGAGGCAGCGATCGCCAAAGCGGCTCGCCGCCAGAGCTCAATCCGCCACTGCAGAGGTCGCCACCAGAGCTCAATTCGCAGCCGCGGAAAGCCCCGCCAAACAGCTGACAGCAAGCACAAGCTTACAGCCGAGCTTGCCGAGCTTTCTACTTTTTTAAAAACAGGGATTTGAAGTAAATCAGTTCAAATACAACTCTTTCTCCACAGAAGCTCTCTGGAGCTAAACCAGGAGCGTCCACAGAGCTGAGACTGAGTTGAAGAACTGGGGACCGTTAACAGGGAGGCGGTCCTCAGAATTTCAACTCAGTCATAGAGCTAAGAGGCTAGAGCTACCTATCCTGGACTCCCCCGTCAATACTATGGAGAATGGCTCTATCAACTTTGGAGAATAAAAGTCCCATCTAAGTAACCTACTATGTCATTTATGCAAAAGTTAAACAAAAGCAGAGGTAACTTACAATCTTGTTTGATTGCTTTTCAAGTTGACATAGCATTTGATAGCTAGCTTTGGGGGTTACCTCTGACTTTCAAAGACATCATAAAAGGGGCGTTGATCTTACCTGATACGCCTCTTCTCATAGGGTGGAGCTAACCTCCAAGAATGGGATGACACTGTCCCTTCAGCCAATGAGGACTGAGTCTGTCAAATTGTATATCTTCGTCCTCTTGTCTCATTATCCCCTCTTTGACGAAGAACGAAGCACAGACTCGCAATGTAGCTCCCAAGGTCAAGACACAAATAAGATTACAATTTGCCGCCCAGAATGTCCAGCAGGTCATAATATCACGGCCAGAAGTCAGTCTAGAGAAACCTAGGGCGGGATTGGAGGTTAGCTCCACCCTATGAGAAGAGGCGTATCAGGTAAGACCAACGCCCCTTCTCCATAGTGGGTGGAGCTAACCTCCAAGAATGGGACATACCAAAGCCGTGTGTCCGTTGGGAGGGCTAAGACTGACTGGACTCCCCTGCTCGGGGCACCACATGCTGTAGAACCCGCCGGCCGAACGCCGCCTCCGCCTCCGCAAAAACGTCCAGCTTGTAGTGGCGGATAAAGGGCGAAGGAGATGCCCAGGTGGCCGCGCGGCAAACCTCCTCAATGGAAGCTTGAGTGGACCAAGCGGCGGTGGTGGCAGCGCTGCGGGTCGAGTGCGCCGTCACCCGGTCAGGCCGAGGCAACGACTGTAGATCATAGGCCTTGGCTATAACACCACGTAACCAGCGCCCAACGGTGGAGGATGACGCCTTCCGACCCAGGGACACGGGAAGAAATGAAACAAAAAGCACCTCAGTTCTCCGTAGAGTCGAAGTCCGCTTGATGTAGACTTTAAGAGCTCTGCGGACATCCAATTTGTGCCATTGCTTCTCAAGAGGATGTGAAGGATTGGGGCAAAAATTGGGCAGAACAATCTCCTGGGCTCTATGAAAATAGGAGTTTATCTTCGGTACAAAGGTTGGGTCCAGCCGGAGTACCACCCGATCAGAGTGGAAAACACAGAGATCTCCCCGAACCGATAAGGCAGCAAGCTCGGAAATCCTACGAGCGGATGTAATTGCTACTAGGAACGCCACCTTATAGGTTAGAAGCCTAAGTGACGTGTCTCGCAAAGGTTCGTAAGGAGCCCCAGTCAATGAAAGTAGCACCTTGGAAAGGTCCCAGGTGGGATAACGGTGAACAACAGGAGGGCACAGATTGACAGCCCCCCGCACAAACCTGCGCACCAACGGATGGTGGGACAAGGACTCCAGCGACCCACAGGACAGCACCGACGAAAGGGCAGCAACCTGTCGCCGAAGCGTGTTGGGGGACAGGCCCTTCTCAAGGCTGTGCTGCAGGAACTCGAGGATGTTGACGATGGAAAGGTCAACTGGCGAGTACCCCATTCGAGAGCACCATGCACAAAAGGTCACCCAGGTGGCCGAATATATTCGTTCGGTGGACGGCCTCCTGGAGGCCTGTAGGGTGACGATAACAGAGTCCGGAACTAGTCGCCGTTGGAGAGAGCTCCGCTCAAGCGCCAGGCAGTCAGTTGGTACCACCGCAGATCCGGGTGCACCACAGACCCCTGGCAGAGCGACGACTCTGTCGGCGGAATCCTCCGCGGCCGGTCCACGGACAGGGCCTTGAGGTCCGCAAACCAGGCCCGCCTGGGCCAGTGAGGGGCGAGGAGGATGACCTCGGCCCGCTCCTGCAGAATCCGTCTGATGACCCTGGGCAGGAGAGGCAGAGGAGGAAACGCATACAGTAGTCCCGTCGGCCATCTGCAACGGAAGGCATCCACCCCCTCTGCCCCCGCGGATTGAAAGCGGGAGAAAAACCGGGGCAGTTTGGCATTCTCCGGGGCGGCAAAGAGGTATAT